>PVIH01009765.1:0-80007 GCA_004025045.1 Sigmodon hispidus | reverse complement strand
AAGAAATCCCACTAAAGTCAGGAACTAGACAGGGATGTCCTCTCTCCCCTTATCTATTCAATATAGTTCTCGAAGTTTTAGCTAAAGCAATAAGGGAACGAAAAGAGATTAAGGGCATACAAATTGGAAAAGAAGAAGTGAAGCTATCTCTATTTGCAGATGATATGATTGTATACATAAGTGACCCACAAAATTATTCATGAACTCTTATCTAGACATATATTGTGTATTGCTTTGAAAGAACAAGGATAAAGAAGAAAGAATAGGGGCTGGAGAGATGGCTCAGAGGTTAAGAGCACTGACTGTTCTTCCAGAGGTCCTGAGTTCAATTCCCAGCAAAACCACATGGTGGCTCACAACCATCTATGATGAGGTCTGGCGCCCTCTTCTGTAAAACTGTATGCATAATAAATAAATAAATCAAAAAAAAATTTAAAAAAAAAAGAAAGAAAGAATAGCAGAACCAATTTTCCACCATTTTCCAGAGTTGCATACATTCTCTGAGCAAGTAATGTCCCCACAGGAATAAAAACTAAAAACTGGGGACCCAGGGTAAGCTATTACAATGCTTCATGACCCACTGTGCTAAGAAGAATGACTCACCAAAGTAGTTCATCCCTGCATTATCCAAAGTTGGGAGCTTTTCATGTTGTATAGTAAGAATTAAAATTATAGGTGGAACTAAGGTTGCTCATGAAGCTTAACTTGGGTTAGCCTAGTGAGTTCACTGTAATCACAAAGGCAAGGAAAAGATAAAGAGGAAGAGAGAACAGTGTGTCTATGGAGGAAAGGCACAGAGATATAACATTTGCTTTGAGGGCACAGAGAGAGGACCATGGACACTGCAGAAGGATGGCCCTAGTAGCTAGATGTAGATTCTCTACATCTGGGCTTTCATAAAGAAATACAACCCTGGGCTGACATTTTCACTTTAGTGTAGTAAGATTTATGCCTGATTGACATTATTGTATAATTATATCATGACAACCATATACTACTTTGTATGGTGTAATTTGTTATAGCTGAAAAAAAAACAGTTCATTTTATACACACTATCTATAGAACTTAAGTCAAACTGAGTTGTGCAAATTGGAAAAAATAAGTCTAGAAAGATTTTTTTAGTTGGGTAATACTAGAAAGTCAAGCTGAAAAACATGGCAGTAGGAGGCAGCAGAGAAGTTTGTCCACTCATTTATGCCACGAAACAACATGCTATAGTTTGGATCTTAAGTATCCTGCAAAGGACCTTATAGGAAAGCCTTGAATGGCCAGGTGCTGATTAATACTGTCAAATTAACAGGGTGTTGAATCCCTGAGGAGACAAGCCTCTGAGTATGCCTGGAGGGATCATCTATAATAAGTTTGACTTTGAGCTTGCCTATAAATGAATTATCTAGATTAGGTTCACTGAGTGAGTAGAACCCTCCATATTGGGGGTAATTAAAAAAAGACAGTGAACTGAGAACTGGCTTTCATCTATCTTGGCTTCTTGACTGTAGATACATTATGACCATCAGATATGCTTCTGTTGCTATTTTTTCTCCAGCTACAACAGACTCTACCTTGAAATATTAGCCAAAATTAATCCTTTGTCCCATAAGTTGCTTTGTGGTGGAATTAGGTGGTGGAAACAAGAAACGTGGCTAACACATCTAGTATAGTGCTATTGGAAGGGATGAGATGTTTGAGAGGTGGTACCTACTTGAAAGAAGCTAGATCACCAGAGGTGAATTCAATCCTCGTTCCCCTTTGTTTCTACCATGATGTGTCATTGCTTTGTATGCTCAAGATGTGATCTTGGACTGAAGCTTTTAAAACCAGAAGCCAAAGGAAAACTTTCACCTTTAAACTTTATTATTCCAAGCATTTGTCCTAGTAATGGAGAGACTACGTACATAAAAGAGCATCATCTGTGCTAGGATGACTGAACTCTAATGAAAGAATCAGCTGTTTTTCCTGGAGCAGTCCAAAATTTAGCAACTCTGAATTTTTCCCAACTATGAAGAGCTAAGAAAATATTCCCACAGGGACAATGTTTATGGAAACTAAGCAGAAGCTATAATTTATATGAAATAGAAATCTGGGAAGCTCTGATATAAAAGAATGCTCAAGTAATTGCATATTCACTTGCATTAAAAAATGTCAGCATTTGAGGTCAAAATGCTAATAGTAAGTTCTCGTTTTTGTTTTTTTCATTTTAGTTGCTGTTATTGTTGTTAGTTATAATTTTCAAACAAGAGTCACACACTATGGAAGGCTCTAGCATCATAAGCCAATATTTGAAACTTGAACTGTAATCAAAATATTAAAGATTTTTTCTTACATTTGACTTGTGCTTTAAAAATTGGAATTATAAAGTAAATGTATTTTATTTCACATATTAATACAAAATTATAAAATAAAAGTGTATTTTATTATCCATATTAGTACAAAATTCATGTTATGAGGGTATCTCTTATTAGAAATCTAGAAAGGTAGATTATGTAAGTGACACTAGTGGTAATGTTCTTTATTGTATATTTGATAAAAATCTTTCACTTCATATTTGACACCTGTGATATACTATGAGTCAGATCATATTTGCAAAATAATCAGGAGGCATCAATTTTCCCAAGGATTTTTTTCATAATTTTTGCATAACCAAGCATTTTCTTTTCAAATTAAGCACTGGGCAGATACCAATGTCTCTTTTCCCCCTCTGCAATTTAA
This sequence comes from Sigmodon hispidus, assembly GCA_004025045.1. NCBI lineage: Eukaryota > Metazoa > Chordata > Mammalia > Rodentia > Cricetidae > Sigmodon > Sigmodon hispidus. The sequence goes on along the minus strand of PVIH01009765.1, from coordinate 77,298 downwards.
TTAGTAAATTTCAGCAGATTTTCATCTGTCAGCAATTTGCTTCACAATTAAAATTGCTCACCAACCTTTCTTCAAAATCATACATTTTGTATTTTTCATTATAAAATCTTTAATTTTATTTTGTAATTGATATATTGATGTTGAAATAATTGGACGTTAGGCATACAGAAACATTTGAGTGAATGCTAATTTTATAATTGCATTGCTCATTAGTTAATAATATTCTGATGACTTGTTTCTCTGTATGATTGCAAATTGGCAAGAACTTTCATGATGAATGAGTAGATAAAGAGCTCACCTTGCAAGTGAATAATTTTAAATATTCAATCACACTTATTCAAAACTTCACATATTCATGAATGCACTATTATCATATTGCTATTTGCAAAGTTATGAGCTTAAAACATAAAAATTAAAAAAAAAAAATTCTGCCATGAAGAAATGTCTTGGTTCCATCTTGCCAAAAAGGGGCAGGAGCCACGCAAGCTACAGCTCACCAGTTTGAAATGACAATGGTTCCATGTAAGCAGGCTATGTGTGTCTATTTACAGACAGAAATAAGCAAGTGAGAGAGTTGAAGATGAACGGCTTTACAGTCACATGCATTTATACTGAAAACCACCCTTAATCATGAATGCTCATATGCATGCTTCTCTATACAATGACATCCTATTGCACAATAGATTACAGCATTTTTTTTTTTTACTACTGAACCATTGACTTAGACGTCATCAAGCATAAACACAATCCTCAAAGGCATGATACTGTGAAAATGTGTCTCTTATTTCCTTTCCTTAACATAGGCATGGTAAGATTCTATGTCCAGAGTACTTAAAATAGCCCTATGGAAGAACAGAGCCCTGGAAGAACAGAGCCCTAGAGGATGGATAGAAAAAGCAAAGGTTCTGGGACTCAGAGAACTCTAATTCACCTATCTATTGTCTGGTCTGTAGACACTAGTGGATGGCAGCCTGTGCCACATGAGAAAAATGTCATTAGGACACTGATCATTGTTGGCTGAAGCAAGCACTACGGACTCTCCTGGCTAAGCTTTCATTTGTGGATCCCAGTGGACTACAGGCTTTAGTTAGGTCACATTTGCACATATGCTGTCTCATATTTTTATCTTGTCTTAAGCCAGATCCCCAAGATATGTGCTTCCCAATATAATTCAAGCATCATTTTGACACAACTTTAGTTTCAAGCATATCTCAAACCTTTCTGTGCCAGGTAGTTGTGCTGCATCCCCTCCAAAACCTTTTATATGCCTTTCTCTCACATTTAGTATCCTCTCTATTCCTCAGAACACACATTTAATTAGCTATATTCTTCCACAAGCATTTCTGTTCTGTCCTACGATGACTTTATTACTGTACTATTCTGCTTGCTCAGTTGTACAGGGAAGAACTTTGAGATGATATATGACAGAAAGACAGACAGATAGATGATAGATTAGATAGATAATGAGTAGATGGATGGGTGGATAGATAGACAGATAGATAGATAGACAGATAGATAGATAGATGATAGATAAATAGACATATAAAAAGCTACACACACATGTTGACATAGTATTATAGCTCTGGTCTCCTTAACTCTAAGTTCAGAAACTCAAATACCCAATTATTCTTTCTGTTTTATTTATCTTCCCCAATTGTTTACATTTTATTTTACATCTTCGCCATACATTCTTCAAACCAATGTGGAACTTGAACTGGAACTCTTGTTGTCTTATCAACCTCTATTCTTGCTCATCATTCCCTGGACCAATCACTCAAAACCTTTGCTAATATAAATGATGGCATCTTCAGTCTAAAATCTCTTTCTATATTCATGTATTCTTGTTTCTTGTCCTTGAGTTCCCTGACGTGTTGATCATTCCTAAATGCATCTCTGACAAGTTAATGGGGAAAACTTTTTAATGGAGGAAAACATAAAATTTTTCAGGCTTTTATCACTAGACAAAGAGCCACAAGTAACTAATGACTTCTGGAAGAAAAAGAATTACCTCTCCAAGGGAGGAGCCCTATTATTGGTTGTTCAGTGCAGAGTAGTAAGCTCTGAAACTATATACCCACAAACAACAAAATCAGACTCAGCAAGTTGTATTTATATGTGTGTGTATGATGTAGGTACGTATGTACATATTATGTAATATATATGTGTGTCTGTGTACACACATATATGAACATATATAACAATAATAATGAAAGTAAAAAAGACTTGAAAGTGAGGGGTCATTGTAAGGGTTTGAAGAGAGTACCTAGGAAGTGCTGGAAGGAGAAGAAAGAAAAGGCAATGCAATATTCTATTTCAACTTAAAAAATAGTTGTTTTTTTTAAAATGGAACTCAGAAATTACATCCATGGTGATATGTTCTGTAGTTAATAAAACCAGTCTGGAATATCAGAGAATTGACCCACAGTCAGTTGAGGAGGGTCAGAGAGTGGTACCTCATACTTTAATCCCAGCATGGGGGGAAAAACTAGGAGTGGTGACCTATACCTTAACCCCAGCAGATCTGAGTTTGAGGCCATCTTGGTTTACTGAGGAAGTTCCAGGCTCCCAGTCAGGCAGTGGTGGTACCTTGCCTTTAATCCCATAACTCCAGAGATAGAGATCTCTTTTTGTGTTTCTGTGATTTCAAGGCTAACTACCAAATAGTAGTAGCCCACACCTTTATTCTTAACCTGGATGTGACACAACTGTGTAAAGAAGGTATTTAAGGCAGGGGCAGGAAGACAGATTAGAAGTTAGGCATTAGGAGTGAGGCTGAGGAAGCTGGAAGATAGCTGGTTGAGATTTGACTATGGTGTTACTCTCTTTGATATTTTAGTCTTTCCCTGATATCTGACTCTGAGGTTTTTTGTTTTTTGTTTTGTTTTTTAATACAACCAGAATTTGTGCATCATACATCCATCTCCCTTTAGGTTTATGAGTGGCTTTCATCTTCTTTTCCTAAATTGCTGGCTACTGCAGAATAGGCAAGATGAGAACTTTAGACTTTAATTATGAGTTTTCCTTTATCTGAGCCAAGTGCTCATCACTCCAAGAAGGAGGTACTGCTATGTCTGCTTTCTTAGACACATAATAGTCTCTGGGCTCAATAGTTAGTACAGTGCATGGTAGGAGAGTTGCTCAACAGGAACTAAGCCCTGTGTCTCAATACCATAAAACCTAATAAAGGAACAAACAAATCTAAAAGAAATCTGACCTTCAGAAACCTGTGATGACTTGTGTAAGGCCACACATGTTGAGCATCTGAGTATAGCTGGACCTAACCAACTGAGCTCATGATTACTACCCAAGAAGCAGTGTTTTTTCTTTGAGTGAAGTCATCTTTTCTTCATAGAAAGACACAAGAATAATATTCAATATGAGGTCACAGTAGCTGAGCCAATTTGTTATTTTTCTTGTCTTTAATATGAACAACATCTGACCATTTTACAGCAAGACTATTTTGCCTCATGTTAAAGGGGGTACTGTACCTGGTGAATGAGGCTTGGTAAAGTATGTTTGTTGTAGTAAGTTTTCCCCGGACCATTTTGGGTCCAGGAGGCTTGTGACCTGGCGCACATGCGCGGTGGTGGTTGGAACCTGGTTCGTACACCACGGCTTTTGTCCCCCAAAGAAATGAATCACACTCTTATATTAACTTAATACTGTTTGGTCCATATCTTAAGCACATTACTAGCTAGCTCTTTCATCTTAATTCAACCCATTTCTATTAATCTGTCTGCCATGTGGCTTAGCCCGTGGCTCAGTCCGGTACCTCTACATGTTCCTCCTTCGGGGGTTGGATGGAGACTGGCTTAACTCCACCCTTCTTCCTACCTGCTTGTGCTCTAATTCTCCACCCACTTCTACGGTGCTCTAGATAGGCCAAATCAGTTACTTTATTTACAGCACACAGAACATTCCACCACATATGTTCCTCATGAGGTATGACTTGCTCCTTGCATAACAGATAGATGAGGAAACAGAGGGTGCAAGCTGAACAGATGTGAATATAATAACCTTCAAAGTTCTTCCTAGAGTCCCACCTCTACCACCCAGACTTGACTATCCAAAGGTTTCATAGCCTTCAAAACAGTGTCCTAGCTGAGGACCGACTGTTTAATCTCATAAGCCAATGGCAGACACTTTACATTCATACACTGATTCAAATAAGTATTCTTTCTGAAGGAAACAGGCTGAGGACTCACCAAGAAAGAAAACATGTCAAGTTCTTTCTTCTTGTGGTCTTGTGGTGAAAGAAAAAGGAAGTCATTCCTTGTTTATGTCTAATCTCACGGTCTTTCTGAAAAGTGGATGGTGGGAAAGCTGGCCCATATCATAAATACTTTTCAAACCCCAAAATAAACAGTTTTGCCTCCAAGATGACTGAACATCCATCACAGTCTAGGTAACCAGGATGGTGAAGGTAGAATTGTATCCAAATATTTAGCAGACTAAAACCATGACCACTACAGAACTGAAAAAAAGTGAGACTTGGCTGTGTGAAAGGAGAACAGAGTCAGGAGATTAAAATATTTCTCTGGTCCAGTGATGCCAATTCTGTGAAATTCATGAGTTCTCTGGGTCTTCTGAGGAGTGACTTACCTTCCCTGAGTCTACACCTTCTATGTATACCCTTCACACATAGAAAACATTGCCTAGCTGATTTAAAAATGGAAGGTTACCTTTGTTCTTTCCTTTTACTTATGGTTCCCACTAGTGACCTTAATAAATAAGAAAAGTAAGATCTCTACAATAGGAAGAAATAGAATATCATCAATAATCTTGGCAAATTTTAGGTTTAAATAAGCATGAATATGAATTCTTATATACAGAAGTTAGGAGTTTATTCTTGGAAAAGAGGGTGGAGTTAATATGGTATGCTAAAATATTAAAATGAACTTTCTAACTGTTAGTCCCAGTACTAGGGAGGCAAAGGCAGGCAGATCTCTGATTTCAAAGTCAGCCTGGTTTTCAGAGTGAGCACCAGGACAGCCAGGGATACACAGAGAAACCTTGTCTCAAAAAAACAAAACAAAGCAAAAAAAACAAATAAAAAAAATGGACTTCCTTAGTGAGTCTATATACTAGCAATTATATTTTATAAGTTGTATGTATATATGTGTATATTTGTAAATACATAAATGTAAGCATGACTCACCTATCATTTATATAGAGATACATGCTTGGTAATAGGGAAAATTTTTAATTATTTAGTTCTCATCCAAAAAGTTGATATTATAACACTGTTTATCAAAGGATATATTGTAGCATAAATTCTAGTTGTCATAAAATGAAAACTCAGAACCAGATATTGGGGAAAATCTGGAATATCAGAGAGGAAACACACTACATTCAAATCTCACCCAGCCTCCTTCTCAAGGTAAAAGCTATCTTCCAGTTTCATCAGTCTCACTCCTCATTGCTTCTATCAAATAAATGTTTTCCTATGCTTGTCTTAAATATCTTCTTCACTCAGTTGTTTCACTTATGGGTTAAACTCTGCATCATATTCTAGAGTTAAGATTAAAGGTGTGAACTACTACTATTTGGTAATTAGGTCTTGAACTCAGAGAAACACAGAAAGATCTCTATCTCTGGAGTTACAGGATAAAAGTGTAGGTCACCACTCCCAGTCTTTCCCAGTGCTGGGATTAAAGGCATGAGGTACCACTCTCTGACCCTCCTGGCTTCACCATGGGTGAATCTGTTCTCTGATATTTCAGACTAGTTTTATTAAATATATAATATGTCACCACAATATATTGATGATAAATGTTATCTAATACTTAGCTTAAAACTATTAGTTTAGAGTTAATATATAGTATCAATTGATTAAATACATGTACATAATTCTTTATCTAAAATTATAAAATCTGAAGGGTTACACAATTGCAATATATCTTTCAGGCTCTCAAATCTCTGGATTTTAGAAAAATGAGAAATTCTAATTAGCAAGCTACCATAGTTTAATTGCTGCCAAATAATATTAGGGTTAAGTTGTGTTCCATACCAGGAGTAACATGTAAACATGTATTTGGAGATTATAAAATGCTTGTATTAATAAATCTGTGGTTATTTTCCCAGGTTTTGCATTAGTGCTTCATATCTTGATGTTCCCATAGTCCTTGATGCCTGGTTCTATTGGTTTCATAATAGACACTAATGTCTCTAGAGCAAGTTTGTCTTTAATAAAAGAGTAATCCCTTTAAGAAGAGTCCTTTAGAGAAAGAAGTGCTTGAACCACGAAGAAAACAGTTAAATGGTCTGTTTTTTATTTGTTTTTATAGTGGGGATACTCCTTGCCTATAGAAAACAAGGAGAAAGATTATTAGCATTTTTTCTAACTTTTATTTGATTTTTCAGAAGAAATAATGAACCTAAATCCTGGAGTTTATTACCCTGCAATTGTTTATGGCTTTTGCTGTACCAAATTCTAGTAGCTGAAATGCCTCTCAATATATTTTAAAGATGACTTTACTAAGGTGACAGTTTATATAACTTTTATATCAGAATTGGTCTCACTGACAGTCTGAAAAATACTGTTATTTAAATAGGCCTCTTTATTTTTATTACAGCTTTGATGCACTGAACATGTCATAGGAAAGAACTGGGGTACATCAAGCTTGAAGGTCGTAAACCTTACTCTTGCTTTTAAAAGGATTGGGGTGGGGGTAGATAACTTTAAAGGTATCACAGAAAAATACACATGTATAAAGATACCAGGATACTTGGAGAATGTTGATCTATAAATAGGTAACTAAAATTCAGATATAGTGTAACATCATTTTACTTCATGGTTACTGGAGTGAATAATTTTGGAAGGCAAAACTTTGGTAATAGTATACAGAATTAGAAACCTCAGACAATTCTAATGAGACTGTGGGTATTGTAACCATTTTGAAAAGGTCTGTTAGTTTATTGAAATGCTAAACACAGAGATGCATATGTCCATTTATTCTCCTCCTCAAGATATGAAAACATATTTCCACACAAATCTTTGGTGTACTACTTACAAATGATGAAAGAAGTGCTGAAATTTGGACATTGATTATCCTCTCCAAAACTCAGGTGGAAATATGACTGTCATAGAAGCTGATGTTGTAAGGGGCTTTTTAAAGGATAATTAAATCACTAATGCATGAGTGCCTGATCTCTCAGATTGAGTTAATTTTTCAAAGGTGAATGTATTTTTCTATTGTGGCTACCAACACCATGCTGTTTGAATTTCCAGTTTCTAGAATTATGAGCTATATAAACTGTTTGTGGGATATTTGTGCACCGTATAAAAATGAATTATTGTGATCGGTGTAATAAAAAGCTGAATGACCAATAGCTAGGCAAAAAGTATAGGCAGGACACCCAGACAGAGAGAGAACTCTGGAAAGAAAAGAAGCAGAGTTACCAGCCAGGCACAGAGGCAGCAGGATGGACAATATGTAGATGAGGTAATGAACCTCATGGAGGACTGTAGATTACTATAAATGGGGTTATTTATGTAATAAGAGCTAGTTGAGATAAGCCTAAGCTAAATGCTGATTAATTAATCAATTAATTAAAGTTTCCACATCTGTGAACTGTAGTTTTTACAAAAGAAAAATCCAGCTACATATGGATTCCAATGTAGGACTCAAATATTCAAATAGAGCCTGAGAAAAGAGTCTCTTGGGAAGGTTTGGTATACAGAGATGTGGCTTTCTTAAAAGGCCCTGCTGTGCAGCATAAGCAGCCTACACTGGGTACAAATTCCTAGTACAGGGAGATAAAACAAATTCCTTGAGCTGGGGTGGGTAAATGTGGCTGGGTACCCAACTGTAGTAACATGCTCCTCCCTGGACTACCTGCAAGGTCTGGCCTGCCTGAAGCTGCTTAGCTCTTCTTAGCCCTGAGGTCTGCACCAGCAGTCTCAAAGTCCCAAAGAAACACACAGAAACTTCTATTATTTACATGCTGTTTGGCTATGGCTCAGACTTACTGCTTGCTCTTTTTATTATTTTTATTAATTTTTCTTGCCATGTGGCTTGTGGCTTACCTGAATATTTTTACATCTTTGTCCTCAGCAGCAGCTCACAGAGTCTCTCTCTAACTTCTCCCTTTTTGCCATTATCTATGTTCAGTTGTTTTTTTACCTTCTCCTAAAATGCCTTGCCATAGGCCCAAATAGTCCCTTTATTAACCAATAATATTCACAACATAGAGGACATCCCACATTACCCAATAGCATGGGGCTAGGCTCTTGCAGAACCAACAAAGTGAAGCCAGCCACCAGAGACACTCTCTGGTAGTAACCTAGCAGTTTAAGATTTGCTTCCTATGATATCAGAATTCTGCAAGCATATGAATGCAGATGTGCAAAAAGCCAGGTGTATACACACACATACACACACACACACACACACACTCTCTCTCTCTCTCTCTCTCTCTCTCTCTCTCTCTCTCTCTCTCTCTCTCTCTCACACACACACACACACACAAAACATTAACAAAAAAACTCTTAAAATGTATGATGTGCTTAAAAGAGTGGGTAGGTACTGAATAAAAAAATAAGTATAGATATAGATAGTCATAAAAAATAAGTATTTCAAAAATAATGAAGTCTTTAAAGAGAGAGTAAAGTAATTCAACAAAATATTAAGCCATGTAAGGATGAAAATATAACACAGCAAGTCTGATCCTTTTATGATGCTTTGTTAATTTTGAATTTTTTAAATTCTAATGAACAAAGAATGGCAGCTTCTGAGAGACATTGGATTATAAAAGGGACTGTGAATTTAAACCAGCCTATATACTTTAGAGATGTATAAGATTCAGAATGGAAGTTGGGAAATATGTTGCATTGGGGGAAAGTTAGTGCTTTTGTTTCCAAAGTAAATTAAAAGGTACGGATCCTTTCAAAATTAAAAGATCAGATTTCACCAAGGAACACATTCTAAGGATCATGCCTAAAGACATGAAGGAGGAAGATAGAAAAGACTAAGGAACAGAACCAAAGGACCAGACACTAATGAAGATAAGTAACCTAAATTATCTAGCTCCTCTTAGAATGACTCTATTACAGCTTCCTCAAAATTCTGTATTCAGAACAACTTCAAAGCTGCTAGTTAAGATGGTGCAGCCTCAGGCTACTCCAGCTGGACTTCAGATAAACTCTACACTTTTCCCATTATACAGACACTAAACAAAAAATAATACAGCTAGCTCTCATAATACTTGATCAATATCCCAGTTTTCTGTGGTTGCCCTAAAGATGCAATTACTCCAAGACAATAGGAATCAGTCTAGAGAACACAATTCCCACATTCTCAAGAGGTGTAGTGAATGATGTTTGATTATTTAGTGGATATTTGTCATTGTTTTGGTGGGTGAGTTACAAGATGCCACTGGTCATAGTAAAAAAACAAAACAAAACTAAAAGAAGGTTGAATTCAGTAATATCTTTCTGCAAAGAAAAGGGGAATATAAGAAAGATAGAATAATAGTGTAAATTATTTAATCTACTTTTAAACTAAAAATAGCTATTAATCTCAAAAATTTTACATTAGTATGGCTTTTTGTATATTGATACAAGTTTCAGTTTACTTCGTTATGTTGTATATGTGTTTCTACTTTTGTTGAAAGTATAGTACCTATATAGCTTATTTAACAATTTAATGTAAATTTCTAGTTTTTAAAAATTATCATTATAAACTCTTTAGGATAATTAAGAAATATACATTAGTAGGTAACCATCCAATGATCAAAGTTATGGCCATGTTAGGTATGTTTTCAAGGTCAAACAGATATATTTTAAATAGATATGTTGCATAAATCCTAATTGGTCTTAATAGTAAAAACCCAGATTAAAATATTGGGAAAATGTTTAAAGATCAGAGGGTCCAGCCACAGTCACTAGAAAGACTTAACTCTATGGAATCCCTGGGCCAAAAGAACTGAGTTATTGTCTTCTCCTACCTTATATTCCTTTTTCCACCCAGCCATATCACTTTCTGTCTCAACCTTCCTAGTTCTAGAATTAAAGGCATTTGTGTTTCCCAAATACTGGGAACAAAGGCATGAGATCCCAAGTGCTGGGACTAAAAGTGTGTGCCACCACTGCCTGTCCTCTATGGCTAGTTAGTGACTGGCTTTGCCCTCCAATCTTCAGGTAAGTTTTATTTTGTTAGAGCATACACAAAATATCGCCACAATTTACCATTTTTGTTTAAAATAAAAAACATATAACTAATACCAAAACTATATTGAGTACAATAATTATATACAATATAAGGCAATAACTACATCAATAATGTCTAGTCTATAACATTTGACAATCCTTGATTATTTATTCAATTTTGGTGAGTCCAGAGTGTTGTACACATTTACTTTCTGTCCTAACTTATATTATCAACTGAAAAGCATCTTTTGATGTCTCTCAAACTTAAATACATTATACATCTTTATTTCTTTTCTAAATTTGTTAACAAGGAAGACTATTATTATCTAGTCTTCAACTCCATCAGAGCCTGGAGAAGAAAATAATGTTAACCAAGTAAGCAGAAAATACAAACCGGTAACTTCCAAAACATGTGAGAAATGACAGAAACTGCTGGCTGCCTGGACAGTCACCCAAGGTGACTCTGCATAAATAGATGGTCTTCAAACATTCCAGAGACATATAGAATGTGGCATTTAAGATGTTTTAATAACATAAGACTTCTCATGACAGTGAGATGGAGTTGAAGACTAGATAGTTACAGTTACATATTTCCTTGTTACCAAATTCAGGAAAAAAAAAAAAAAAAAAGACGTAAAGCATATAAGACTAAGAGAGGAAAGTGTAAGTTGTTTAATTAAGAAAATGTTTTCAGGCCTAAAAAGATTTTTTTAGGATGGTAATACAAGCTATTGTAAAAAAATGGTTTAAGTATAAACCTTTATATTTATCAAGATATGATAAATAATAAAATAATCTCAAAAATTAATATAAATGGGTTAATTTAAGTTGTAAGAGTTAGGTGAGACAATCCTGAGCTAAAGGTCAAGCTTTTATAATAAGTCTACCAATACTTGCCTTTGGATAGATGGATCTTGAAAGCTTACAAAGTCATAATCTATGTGGATGAAAGTCCAGAAATGAAAAATTTATATACAGGGAAAAGTAGTCTAGTGGTTTCCTGGAGAGCGAAAGTCAGGGGGGAAAATGGATGAATGACTATTAATTAGTACTGGATGGTGTGATGAAATGTTTTAAATTTGATTGTGGTCTGATGACTACACAAAATCTCTAAGTATGCTAAATCATGAATTTACAGTTTAAATTAATTTTATGATGTGTTAATAATACCACAGTCATACTATTTTTTAATATGATTACCAGTGTGCAAATGCTGCCAGCAGAATGTTCTGACTAGGTCATTAGGACATCAGAACCAGCAGACATGACCAAAAAGCTGCGTGCCACATGTTTTCACAAGCAAGGTTTTGAATGTGACAGAATGTGAGTCAAGAATAGTAGAGGATCTTTGACTAGGAACCATTTCCATCACTGAAGGAAGTCTTTGCAGAGAGCAGTGCTAGGATCACAGAATGATAGAGACACTTTAGGAAGTGTCACTCCCGGTCTGCTTTTCCTTTAAGCAAATCCAGGCATCTCCCTCCTTTCTGATTCTCTGTCTCTCTTTTGTAAAAGACCACAGATATGTGGAAATCTTTGGCATACTGTACAGCCCAGTTTATTTGTTTTAGACACTGCTGGAAATGTTTCAGAGTTGTGTTCCTTGAGGAATTTACAAACAAACAAGAAACATAATAAGGAAAACCTGGTCTGTCTGTCTCACTCACTCATTTCACTTCCCTGGAAAGTGTGCTGAGATGCTATAACTCTGACTTCTATTGTTTTACCCATTCTTTCAGCCAATTGATTAGGGCATATGTTGCCTAGGAGATACCCAACTCACAATATTAAGCCAAGTGCCAATGCTAAAAGGCAACCTCAACACTTGGGCATTATTCTGTTATTAGAAGTTCACTGAATGAATGACTATAGAACATTAGATGTAAGCAAGCACGGGGTAAAACTGAACTCTGAATCCTTGAACGGATCACTATACTAGCAGAAATTTTGTGTGTGCAACCATTACAGCAAACTAATTTTAAATTCAAGTAGTATTCATCATTAACTAAAGATGGGAAAGAATGCAATAGCTATATAGACACATAGAAACAGTAAGTCTGAGAGTCATTGACCTGTACACATATCATGAGAATCTTTGAAGATAAATAAATAAGCTACACCTCAATACAGCTATTAGAAATATAATGTTTCTCATATACAAAAGCCATTAGCATACTAAGAATGTTTGCACCTTGATAAACCTGAAATATTGCTAGTGACTTTACTGAGGTATAATTTACATATGATTAAAATTTATTGATTTGTAATTATATACTTTAATGACTTTTTAGTAAATTTATTGAGTTATACAACCCTTACTACAATCTATATTTTTTCTATATTTTACGAGTCTAGAATCTGAGAAGGTAAAAGAAATTAAAGAAAGAGATTATGGAAAATAAAATGACCTGTTAATAAAAGGCTAGACTAAGTTCAAGAACTTCTTAAGCTTAAAAAAATCTTATCCAAGTAAAAGTGTTAGGCTTTTAAGTAAATGTTCAGACCTACTTTAAAATGAAATGGTGCTATTATGCTGTCCTACAGTGTCTCAGTTAGGGCTTCTATTGCTGTGATGAAACACCATGACCAAAAAGCAAGTTGAGGAGGAAAGGAATAAGCGTACAGTTCAGGACTGTTGTTCATCACTGAAGAAATCCAGGATAGAAACTCAAACAGGGCAGAATCCCAGAGACAGGAACTGATGCAGGGTCATGGAGGGATGCTGCTTACCAGTTTGCTTCCCATGACTTGCCCACATTCTTATAGGATCCAGGACCAGCAGCCCAGGAATGGCATCACTCGCAATGGGCTGAGCCCTCTCCCACTGATCACTAATTGACAAAAATGCATCTCAAGGAGGTGTTTATTCATCTGAGGCTCCTTACTCTGACGACACACAAAACCACCCAGTGCACCTGACTCTTTGACAACTTGACAGACAAACATATCACTATTAATCCACAACCCCTCCTTCTTACTCATCCCAATCTCAAATAAATTTAAAAGTCCAACAGTCTTTACAAAGTCAAATTCATGAAAATTTCAGTTCCTTTAAAATAACTATCTGTTTAAAAATCCAAAGTCTTTTAAAATTGAATTCTTTTCATTGTGGGCTCCAGTAAAATTCTTACTTCAAGAGGAAAGAACCAGGGCATAATTACAATTAAATCAAAGGAAAACAAAATGTCAGCCATCCAGTATCTGGGATCTACTCACCATCTTCTGAACCCCTACAGAGAGGGCTTGGGTCACTTTTTAGGCTCTGCCCTCTGAAGCACACATAGCTCATCTTCTGGGTGCATCTGGCTCTGTCTCACCATTGCTATTAATCTAAGGGATCCAGCCTAGCACTTGGCCAAATGCCTGCAGTTCGGTTGAAGAAAGGGAGGAGCAACTAGAGGAGCAAGGGGAAGGTCAAGAACACAATGGAGATAACCATGGGGACAGCTGACCCCACCAAATGGGAGCTCACTGACTCTGGACTGACAGATGGAGAACCTGCATGGGTCCAAACTAGACCTTCTGAATGTGGGTGATGGTTGGTGTATTCCAGCTGTTGGAGGGACCCCTGGATATGGGGCCAGAAAATATCTAGTTTACATGAACTAGCTTTTTGGAGTCCAATCCCTAAGATGGGAATGCCTTGCTCAGCCTTGATACAATAAGAAGAAGATAGGTCCTGCCTTAACTTCTTATGTTACTCTGTGTTGACTGTTAAAAGGAGGCCTTACTCCATCTGAGGAGTAGATGGAGGTGGGGATGTGGGGAAGGTATAGGGGGACAGGAGAAGGGGAGGGAAGGGGACAGTGGAGGTTATGTAAAAGATTTTATTAATAATTTAAAAATATTTGAAAATAAATTAAATTCACACACAATTTTGTGGTCTTCCCATGACACTGGCATTTACAAAATGATGGGGTAGCTTATTGAAACTGGACTGCACTTTCACCAATAGCCCCTCATAGGCTCTCTTCATGATGCCAAGCCTCAACTTCTTTGCATGATCAATTCAGTTCTTGACTTTCAACTGCCTCTGAGGCTGCCCCTGGACTCTCATAGTGCCAAACCTCAGCTGCTATCCATGATCCTGTCATGCCTTTAAAACCAGTAACACCTGGGTGACAGCAGTCCAGCTGCCCACCCAAGGTATAACCTTGGCCACCTCTGGAACACAGTTTATTTCCTCTCAGGAAACACTTCCCAGAAGATTTCACCTTAGGGATGCTGGTCTCTTCTTAATCACCACAGATTTTTATCTCCAACTGGCTAGCATCAAGTATTTCTACATAGTAAAAATTTTTGCTTTAGTAGTTCTGATATCTTGTTAATTATATCTGATTATTCAGCCCCAGCTAACTAGAACCACAACCACAGAATTGTAATTCAAAATAGCAAACAGCCCTGGTAGAGTCTTTAATATTCCCTCTGAAATTCACAAACCAGACCTCCATTTTCTGCACTGCTCTTAACATTTTTATCTTTCAAGTTTCACAAAAATAAAAAATAAAAAAATCCCACAGAGCTCTTAACATGCAATGGCTCTTCTAGCTCAAAGTTCCAAAGTCCTTACACAATTCTTCCCAAAACATGGTCAGGTCCCAAAACAACAATACCCCATTTGTCCAGTTACAATTTCTATTGCTACAACAAAACACCATGATCAAAAAAGAGTTGGGAGGGGAAAGGGTTATTAAGTTTACACTTCAGCATTGCTGTTCATCACTGAAGGAAACCAGGACAAGAAATCAAACATGACAGGATCCCAGAGGTAGGAGCTGGTGCAGAGGCTATGGAGTAGAGCTGCTTACTGGCTTGCTTCCCATGTCATGCTCAGCCTGCCTTCTTATGGGACCCAGGCCCAGCAATCCAGGATGGTACTATCCACCATGGGCTGGGCCCTTGAGGATGGATCACTAATTAAGAAGATTCCTTACAGTTTGATCTCAGGTAGGCATTTATTGAGCTGAGGTTCCTTCCCCTCATGATTTTAGCTTGTGTCAAATAGACACACAAACCCACCCAGTACACAGGGTATTAACAGGAACACTAGTACCCTGTTTGATGCTTACTTTTGGCAAGTGAGAATGTTTAGTACATAAATTTATAGAACATTTAGAAATATAAAGTTCTTGGGTTGTGCCTTAAAGATAACCAAAAGAAATAGCCTTTAAGAATTATGGCACAGTTTGCCTGCCTGTATAATAGTATCTTCCCTCAATGAAAAAAAAAAATGAGAAACAGATGCATAGAAATAATCATCCAAAGTTGTTTGTCAAACTGGCTCTTCCCATAAAGAGACACTGACAGCAATTGAGAGACCACAGAAATAAGCAGATTTTGTTGTTCTTGATCCATATTGACTCTGTGTGGAAGGGCCTGTGTGTTTTTCCAGAGTTCCCTGGCTATCTGCTTAGTATTGACTGTGTGGGAGAGACCCTGTATTTTTCCAGAGTTCCCTAGTTATTTACTTTATTAAACAAAAAGATTATTTCTTCAACCACACCCTCTGCTACCTCACAAAGCAGAAATGCATTCCATGAAATTACATGAACATCACGTGCGTGCAGTAAATGAGATTGCCCACTAATATATGCCCATAGGCACAAACTGTGTGTCTGACCACAGGAGGATGTTTGATAGCAAAGGGCCACAAGACAATTTCCTGAGGTGGGAAAGATTGACTCTGCAGGTAAAGGAACTTTCTGTACAAGCCTGCTAATCAAACTTCTATCCCCAGAACCCATGTAAAAGTGAAGAAAACCAATCCACTAAGCTGCCTTCTCCCCTCCATTTGTAAGCATAGTATGAGTGCTGACCTATGCAAACATCATAAACATACAAACACAGTAACAGTAATAATAATAATAATAATAAATTGTTTTAAAAATCATTTTATTTCAAGGTTATGCATGATGACCAAGAAAATGAAAATGGTAACTTTACAAGTTTCTCTTAATAATAATTAAAAAAATAAAAGAAAGAGTAGATCTAAATTACTCTTTTGAGAAAATCAAAGTTGACCACAACGTCTTGAACTGTGTGTGGATCATGGTCTCATAGGGTCATATAAGTGTGTAAGTCATTAAAAATTCAACATCACTAAAAGGTTTCTGAATGCACAATAACTCAAATATAATTTAGAATAATATCTATAGTGAGCATTTGATGTTTGTGACAGTGTTCAACTGTGTGGCACAGTGCAGTTCTCCTGTATCATTGGTTCTAAACCTATATGATATGCTCTGTATACCACACATGCTGTCTTCACACCAAGAGAAGCCATCAACGGTGTCTAAAATACCAAGGCTCAGGTTTGAGGTTACTGTTCATTTGTAATGAGCTACAGCGTTTTTGCAGTATACACAAAGTTTTCCACCCTAATTTAATTTTTGAAAATAAGAACTTCTAATATTTTTGTACCATCATCTTTCAGTATGCACCAAATTATAATGTTTTCGGATTCTGTGGTGTTAGAATATCTAATATCAACAGTTAAAACCTGTTGTTTGAGTTACCAACTTGAGTTTAAATAAACCATTAAGAAAATTTTGATTTGGGAATAGGAAGGAATTATCCACAACTTCTAAAATGGCTCTAAGATTACTTCCGCCATTGTTAAACTACCTATTTATGCAAAGTGTTGCTTTAAAAATTGATGACTAAAAAATCAAAACATCAGTCAACTCTGGTGCTCACACCCTGTCTGATCCCAGCCTGATCTATTGAGCACTATCCAGACTGAGGAAGGAAAACCACCAGAGCCTGGGTGGAGCCAAAGGTGAAGACAAGTACAACAGGCCAAAATAACATGGGAGACTCTTTCAGGGAACAGCTTGTTTACTCAGAGGGATCAAGGATCATTTATATCCTAGGAAGAATGGCCTATTGCATTTATGGGGTGATGTGTCATTGGTTGCAGCAGAACTTCAAGGGCACTTCATTTGCACACTCAGAGGCAACAGGGACCAGGGGGAGGAAGGAGTCATATGAAGTCGTATGGAAAGTCTAGCCTAGGGATGTTTGGATGGTCAGATAAACAGAAACTAGTCCCTGTAGCCTCGGAGGTACATGAGCTTATCAGTTACTATCATGCATTAGCAGGTCTGCTAGCACCTGGGGCAGAAGAAGGGGGGCAACCTCTGCTGGTCTCAGAATGAGAAAATCTGGGATTTTAGGCATGCTTCAACCCCTTCTTAGCTTCAGGTTAGCCCTGCACTCTGGAAAACACTAAAGATACTCTATGTTTCTCCTTATCAAATAATCAGCCAAAATTTAATTCTTTATGTAACATAACAAACTTATCTGTTTTTAATATATAAATTCTCATGTTTGTTTAATTAATGATAAAATTATATGAATTCCAAATACTTGTTTTAAAATAAATTTCTCTATGATTTTTATTACAATAAATAGTTCATGATGTGCTGGTCTTATAAGTCTGTATACTTGGAGTTGCATAAAATTTGGGGCAAAAGGAGTTGAAAGAAGAAAAATGTTTTGGAAGCTCTGCTCTGATCAGTGGGGCAGCACCATGTGGCATACAGTCTGATTATACATTCTGCCTCATGGGTTCTTATTCTATATAACTGACATTAAGTAAGAACTCAAAGCAGGCCAGAACTCTGTCTATACAGCGAGGGTAAACCTTTTTATTTGACCTAATGGTATATGAATTCTCCAGGTAGATTTTTTTTCTGAACAATTAATCTCTGCAAAGATGTAATCATAGCAATTGTAAGCATTCAATTATCTTCAGATAAAGAAAATTTACCCAGCTTCTACCATCAGATAGCTATAACGAACAGTCAAATGAGTCAGCTATTAATAATGAATACATATTTGTGATATTTCCTCTTGGATTATTTCCCAACATGACCACCGAATATGAATGCCATGATGTCCACTGATTTTAACTAGCTCTAACTTTTAGATAGTCCTATATTATTCCTTTCAGAAGCTCACAGACCCAGGACTAAATTCTGGGTACTCATATCAGCCAGGGAAATTAAGGAACATGAAGGTAAGTCCATGAGCTGGTTAGCTTATAGACTAAATTTATCATGTATTCAACATGCTATTTATTTAGCAAGTAAATTCCACCAGCTGCCTGTGAACTTCACACTGAGTTACTGAGATGCCTTCTGTAGGTGCTCTTTATAATTTCACAGAGCTTTTAAGATGTTAGTGCAATATCTTTTATAGGCTTTTTGATATTTCTATAGCTGATTTATGAGCTTCTATATCAAAACACTCAGTAGGTTTGGAAGTCCCTGATGAATATATTTATATTGTTAATACTAAGCACAATAATAAAAATGTATTATTTTTCTGCTGTTCTTGGAGTTCATTACAACACATATTGATACAGGCACATAAATGTACTAAAATCCATCAATGAGTTTTCCAAAAGTGTGTAGAAATACAAACAAAATGGGTTCACGCCTCATTGATCACTGTACAGTGCAAGCATAAAATTCTAGTCTGTATTCCTCATGACTCATCACATTACTGAGACTCACCAGAATCAGACCTCTTGATTTTTTTAAAAAAAGAAAGAAAGAAGAAAAGAAAAGAAATGGAGAGACCTTGCTTTGTTTCCCAGCAACCTGTGTCTTTTCTAAGTACCTTGTAATCTACATATGAAGCCTCAGTATTCTCCTGAAAGTGGGCATGATCTAATAAAATGTGCATTTTTATAAATGAAATTATAAAATTTATAAAATTAGAAGACACCTTTTTTCCTGTTTTCAGTCTACTTTTTCTTCCCATGCACATGCCCACTGAATCCTAGAAAAGTGGAGGAGTAAAAGCTATCACACATTTTTGAAAGCTACTGCAAATAGCATTAATTCTGTTCTGGATGGAATTCACAACAAAAATACCCACTGTCCCTTCTCCCTGTCCTTCAGTATTCTATAAAACCTGCTGTGGAATTGAGATCAATTATGAGTGAAGCGGCTTTATTTGTACTCCACCCAGGAGAAGAAAGTCTCCACATTTCTCTCTCTGCATTTCTGTAATTTCACTATGTAACAGAAATAAAATAAAATAAAATAAAATAAACTCAAGGCACAAAAGGAGCAAATGACTATGAAAGGCCCATGTACAGTTGCTGCCTGGAGCCCTTATGATGCCTATGTGGCTAAGGCCATGGTAATGAGAATAAGACTCACAGAGAAAAGAGAAGACAACAAATATCTTGCTTAAAACTATGGCCTCGTATAGCAGACTTTCTTTTTATTGCCAAAGAATTAGCTACCTTTTATTTTTTAGTACAATCAATTTTTCTATAAGCATACTGAATTAAAATACAAAAATGAAATGAACCAAATGTATTTTCTCTAGCTGTATAAGAGCTGATACTCAAAATCGTGGGTCTTTCAGCAGGAGCAGCCTGAGATTTAAGGTGAAACTGCTATGAGCAGAGGTGCCTTTCCTTTGTCAGTTCAGGAGTGAAGTCAGAGAGAACATGGGCATGGATGCTTTTGGTGACTGGTGTGCATTTTCACCATTCCTTCTGTGACTGTCGGACTACAAGGCTTTCTTTGTTCTCCCTGGAGAGGACAGTGGTATGACTCAGTCCTTCTTAGGATGAGTGGTGATGTAATGCTAGGACATTTATATCTGCTTTCAATCTAACCCATATGAGTAAAAGGCAGTGTCAGATCAACAGATAGAAAACCATTCTGTAAATCTGAGAAGGAACTAAATATGTAAGAATTTTAGAACATTAAACAGACTAATAAACTGTGATCAGTATCAGGACAACAATGATTATGGCCAATGGCCAAAGAGCAAATGTAATTAATTTACAAATTTCAAAGGTAGGATTCAATGAACACTTCACTCTATTAAAATTTCCAAGCAACAGTTCACTTCAGAAATTGAAATTGAAATTGAAAATTCTGACTACAATGTTGATATATTTGTATGAAATCGTAAGGGAAAGAGGATAATTTGGATATTGTGGAGTTTAGTGTTAAGTTACAGGCCCTCTGGCTACTCTGTGTTCTCCCAGAAATCAAGTCTTAGGCTGGAAGCTCTCTCTGGAGATTTGGTAAGTAACTCTGCAGCTCATGGAGTCCAGTCTTCCCTTCCCAGTGCAGCTGTGCACAATCCTAGTTCAGACCCAGGGCAACCTTGACATTTATCTAGCACCTTCCTCTCTCTTACCTTCTGGAACATAGGCTAGGGCCGGGGGAGAATACCTCTAAGATTCAGAAACTGTTTATTATTAGAACTGAAGGCTATTTCTCCCTCCAGGGCTCACATGCTGCCCATTGTAAGAGGCCATTACTCTCTCATAATTCGGACCCTGGAGGAACTAAATGTTCTTTTCCTCCATAACTCCCACCATGGTACAAACAATGCCTGTCTCCCCCAGTGAAGCTCTTCCTTAGATCTGAAGACCTTTTCTCCCTCCCGCTTCTGGCTACAATGCTTCAGCTCTCCCGCTTCTGGCTACAATGCTTCAGCTCTCTCCTTAAGGATCATTTCAATGGTGATTTCCTCTCAGCTTTCTTCACACACCTTATTTCTAGTAGTTAGTACCACAATGGAATCCTGCTTTACTTTGCCCTGTTAAAGTTCTCCAACATCAAAGAATAAACACAAGCTTGGAGGAGGGTAGAGCTCTTTTGAGTCACTCCAGACAGAAGTAGGATTATGGAGCCTTGTAATATCAGTGTCTGGGTGAGCTTGCTTTCCTTGATACAATGTTGCAATATAAGAATGTGATACCGAAGATTGACATTTCATTTAGAAAGCCATACGCCAAAGACCCAGGATGGCCTCTTTCTACTCAATTCCATCTTACACTTGAATTTATGTAATCAATGTTATAATAACCTCAGTCTCACTGCTTTTATAGCCTTTTACTTTTCTGTCACTAATAAAACATCTGTTTATATGTATGGATCATAACTGTGCAAAAAGCAAACTGACTGCATTTTCCTTAGATAGCTGTATCTTTGTTTTTAAAATTTTGGTATTTTTTCATATAATATAGTTTGATTATATTTTCTACTTATAATCTTGGTTATCTTATTCATTTGCTATTGTTTTGAGAAGGCCTCCTTGGCCTTTGTCTCCCAGTGCTAGAGTTATAGATGTATACAGTCACACATCAGTGAGTAGCATATCCCTCACTGCTGCTTGATGGCCCAGTAGGTTAAAGCTCTTGATATTCAAGCCTAATGAAGGAGTTTGAGCCCCAGGCCCTGCATAAAGGTGAGAGGGGAGAACCAGCACAGCCAAGTTCTTCCTTGACCTCCAAATGCATGCCATGCCCCCCCCACATATCACACACACACATATCACACACACACACATATCACACACACACATATCACACACACATATCACACACACACATACACACACACATACATACACAAATAGAACAAGTACCAATTAGAACACACATGTGAAAAATGACAGACTGATAACTTTTATCAAGTGGGTATGCTCTTAACCATTTCCTAATCTTTCTCTTGAAAAGGGTGTTTTTTGGTAGCAGTTCTAAGGCATCACTTATTCATTACCAAATGAACATATAATGGGGGTCAAAACATATTGATGGAATTGTGGGGGTTTTCTGGAGGAAAATAATAAACTGACCCAGGCAAATATTCTTAAAACATATATTCTGTGGAATATAACCATCATTGTGAGAACAAAATATCTCAGGAAAATAGCCTGAGCTGTGTTAGCAAAAAACAAATAATAATAATTCTCTTTTCTTAACTACATGATCTGTGTTAACAAGTCTATATGTTACATGATGATACATGTATTTCTGCTTTGTATGTTTCATTGGGCAAGGTGGACACTTTATTCCCAGACACTTTATGTCACAGTTGATTGTTGCTAGCTTTGAATGTATATTAAGTGTATTCCCCAAGGGTTTATACATATGTCAGAGGATTGCTCTTCTAGTGTGGTTTTATGGGGCCTCTAAGAGATGAGGTGAATGATATGTGGTTAATTGGGAAAGGGTATGATTTTTGAAGGGATTAATGTTTTGGGGGAGACTCTACTTCTTAAAAAATGGCCGTTATAAAAGAGTAATTGGTCCCTCCCTATCATTTATGTTCTTCCCTTGATATATAAGCTCTTCTTTTCATGCATACTCTTGACATGATACCATCTGCCATGTTATAATGCACTTGTAGGGGAGAGACTCAGTAGGCAATACTTTGCTCATTAAAATTTCAGCCTGCAAAGCTATGTGCTAAATAAAGATCTTTTCTTTGTACTTTGTTTAGCCTTAAGTACAGAAATGGAATGGACAATGGAAAATAAAATACTGCACTTTTTTTTGGCTAAGTGTATAAATGTGAGATTCCATAAAGGAAAAGAGATTCTTAAATATGTCAGTTTTAAAATCACAGTACATTCGTTAAAGATTTATCTACATTTTATATAGCATCCATCAGGCTGAATATTTCATTTTGTTTTTGCAGAATTGGTATAAAATAGCTACCATAAAAATATGCCTCTCAGAAAAGGTACTATAACTGAAAAATTGTAATAACATTTTTGACTAGAACACATAACTAGAAAATAATGAAGCTGGAATGTGAGCTGGAACTCTACAAGCCCAGTGTGGGGCAACTGCCCCCTAATAAATACTAATATGGTTCTACCTAATGGTATCTAAAAGTAGGACACAAAAGGGCCAGAGTGCTTCTAAATAAAGCATTGTATAGATTATCTTTAGTATTTCATTTATAATTAGATTTTTTAATTACAAGAGAGGGAGAAAGAACTGTGACAGAGGTAAGACTAGAAAAACAGCCTTACAGACTCTGTCATCGCTCATGTGTCCTTTTTTTCTTGCCCCTTAAAAAAACCCCTTTCTTTATCTCTGCTGTAAATATTGTGATATATTCACACTTACATAGATTGTTTTTCATTTTTATCCTAGAAAAACACAAAGACAATATGCTCTGTTTTGCTTCTGTGTTGTTTTGATTCCTAAAACAATTTCTCTCATTGCTACATCTGGCCTTGAACATGTTATGTAGCTGAGGGTGGCCTCGAACTCCTGATCTTCCTGCCTCTGTCTACATCTCAAGTGTGGGAACTACAGTCTAAGAGGTTAAACCCTCCCCAGTGAATAAGTCATTGTGGTGTTTTGAGAAAAAATGAAGCTTTTGTTTGAAAGCTGCTCTGTTGACATTTGCTTCCCCACTGAATACACACAGCATCCCAGGGAGGGGCCCCATGGAGAATAACACAAAGTCAAACACTGATTTAGCACAGGAAAGCCTCTCCCTACATAATCTGTTTGTCACATATCCTGTGTGGGCTTGATATTAGGCAGCTGCAAGGTCATTTTGTAGATACATTTGACCCTAATTGATAAAATAGCCCAGAAGTAACTGACACAAACAATGCTTGAGAATCAAGCCTGGGTTATGATAGTTTTATTAAAGAAATGCACGAGAAAGAGAACTTGCCTACTCTGTACTATACTATAATCCACAGCTGCTAAAGGTGGCTTACTTGTACCAGGATGAGCCTAAAACTTCAAAATGTGTGCCAATATGAAAATGTTCTCCAGAGAAAGTTGGGACAGCAGGGAACTTTGGCCTTGAGTTTTGTCCGTGCTAATTGTCCCAAATGTGTGATATAGAAAACAAGGGGCTGCATCAGCTGCAGGGCCTGCACACATTGTACCTTCTCTCTGCATCCCAAACATCATT
The DNA here is from genome assembly GCA_004025045.1 of Sigmodon hispidus. Taxonomy (NCBI): domain Eukaryota; kingdom Metazoa; phylum Chordata; class Mammalia; order Rodentia; family Cricetidae; genus Sigmodon; species Sigmodon hispidus. The sequence goes on along the minus strand of PVIH01009765.1, from coordinate 53,439 downwards.
TTATCACAGAGTCCTTATGTCACAGGTACCAGAAATAAAATCAAGCTCTTCAGTGATTATAAGAAACGCAATTCCATTCTTCATTCACCACAAAGGAAATGACTTATAAAGCAGAGTATAAGGGACCTAGCCATTTCTCTTACCCTGTCTTTCCTTAATATAGAGGGCACATTTGAATTCCCCCACTTCACAGTATCTTCATCTGACAAATGTGGACTCCACTTGTATGAATATTGTAATGGATAACCTCCTTCACTGTTGCTCAAACTGAATTCAGACTCATAGGTAAGCCTCAGCACACACACAGTCACAACCCAGTGCTTAGATCCCAGGCATGCTCCACCATGCCCAGATCACAGTAAACCTTGCACATTGATGCACTAACTTTTTGTGCTCATGACAAAATACCTGACATAAATTGAAAGGAAGACTTTTCTTTCAGCTCATGGTTCCAGGGATTTGAGTCCACAGTCCCTGCCTCCATTGATTTGGGACCAAGATGAAACAAAGTATCATGAGAGCATATGAAAGAGCATATGTCCAGAAAACAGAGAGGAAGGGCCACAAAGAGAGAGGAAGGTCCTGGCCAAGATAAAAGTTCCAAAGTTATACACCACTGGGCTCCATCCATCAGCTAAATTTCACCTCTTCAGGTTCCCACTACCTCCCCAAATAATACCAACAGCTAATAACCACAATTCAGTACATGAGCTGATGGGAAGCATCTCATATTCAAGTATAGAGAAGTCATTCTACATACTTGACATACATATGTTCATGGTACTGCTTAGGGTATGCTTTAAAATTATTTTGTTTGTATTTTTGCATGCTTATTGATTGCTGTGGCCTGAGTCTAGAGAACAGCGAACAACTTGGAAGAGGTGATTCTCTCTTTGCACCATGTGGAACGCAGAGGTTGAATTCAGGACCTTGGACTTATTGGCAAATGCCTTTAAGCTCTGAGTCATCTTGCTGGCACTGTTTAGGTACTTTTAAGAAACTTGTTCAGAATGCTTCATATCATCATTACTATGTGATCATTCCAGCTCAGCACACTGATTTCATCATCTGGAGGTGTCAGCAGTTGCTATCCCAGACAACAAATGCCAGTACTTGCATACATACCAACAGCAAGATTCAGTGACTTGGGTCTTTCCAGTATTCACCATTGACAATTCATGGCAGTCACCTACCCAGAGAAACTGTAAAGGTTAACCCATCTACTGTCTTGGGTTCTCCACATAGCTTAAAATTTCACATTATAGCTGAGATCTTGCAATCTGAGCCACACAAGTCTCATTTCTAAATGGTACATTCCCTGTGACTCTGGGTCCACTCAAAACCTTAGACATTTTACCCCAAGGAGTTTTATATTGAGATATATGGGGCAGTGGAATATTTATGGGGCATGCACAGGTGTGGCCATGCAAACAAACTTCTTTTTGAGATGTTCCAAAGACACATCAAAGGAAGAAGCCAGATACCTTTCCTGGACACACTCAACTTTGACCGGTCACTTCAGAAGTGCCTGATACAGAATATTCCCTTTATTGTTGAGAACATAGAATTTTTGTCATTCCATTTCATTTAGAGTTTCTCATGGTAGTAAATAGAAGCAGCCACTGAAGAACATATTTCCACTCGTTTCCTAGAGTAAGGGGTCATGTGTGATAATTTTTAAAACTGAAACTTTCAAAAAAGCAGAAAAGTATAAAGAATAGCAAAATAATGACCCTTAATTTTATCATCCAAAGGAAAAGATGAGATAAATATAAAATATGTTTCTTCTAGTCTCTTTTTAAAAGGCTTAACAGTCATAGTTTTATTTTGTGCTTTCCTGAACTTACAATGGTATCTCATATCATCTAGAGTCCTTCAATGGGCTGCGTAGATGGTTGAGCGAGTAGCTAAAGGAGCTTGCCACACAAATCTGGCACCCTGAGTTTGAAACCTGGAACCCATGTAAAGGCAGAAGAAGAAAAATGGTTCTACAAAGTTGTGCTCAGACCTTCACATGTGACACATACATCATACACAAACTTGTAGATAAGTAGAGGATAAACTTTAGAAAATATAGATGCTATTCGTAAATTAGGCATCCCTCAGAATTCATGAGTTTACTATTATAAATTAGACTTATTATGTTTGTTTGATAGGAAGCAGTCTTTAGAATAGTTCTTTAGGCTCAAGTTGTTCCTTTTCATTGGGTTTTTTGTTTGGTTTTACCCCAGGGTTTTACTGTGTATCTCAGGCTGATTTTAAATTCCTTAACTAACCCATGCTGCTCTCAAATTTTCAGTTTCCCTAACTTGGTTTCTTGTGTGCTGAGATTACAGGCATATACCATATTGCCCACCTTTATATAATCTCTTTTCAATGTATAGATTTTCAAAATTTTAACTACTAGATTTACATTATTGTCAGTGAGCAATTTCTCCAGGCTACTTGTTCATTTTTAACTTTGATGCTTTGGATTTTGTTTTTTTATTTTTTTCCTTTGTTTGTTTGCACCTGAATTATAGATGTTTCTTATTCTCACATTCAATAGTCTGCCTTTCTGCTTTCCCTGTTTCCGATGTTATGTAGGAGTTTTGGAGTTTGATGTAGCCCCACCTGTGGGTTTTCACTTCTTTCATCTTGCTTTGGTGTCAAGCCCCAGATAGTAGGTCTAGACTAACACCAAGGACTTTTTCCCTGTAGCTGTCTCCAGGAGATTTATGGATTCAGGCTTCATGTCTAAGATTTTCCTCTCTTCTGAGTTGGTTTTCTGTGTGTTAAGAGCTGCATGTGTAATTTCCTTCTGTCACAAATGCACTCAGTTTTTCCAACATCAGTGTTTTGAAGAACACCCTTTACAATGTATACTCTGGACATTATGTTAAAGATAGATTTCTGTATAGGTGTGAGGTTTGTCTGCGAGAACTATTTAGTTTCATTGGTCTATGTGCCTCCTTTGGATACATACTGTTCTTATTATCACACCTTTGAAATACAATTTGAAGTGAGACAATGTGATACCTTAAGTTTCCTTCTTGATGGAGATTGTTGTGTGGATTTGGGGTCTTTTTAATTCCCCATGACTATTTGGGTTGTTTGATTCAATTACTATTTTTAAAGGCATTGAATTTTTGATAAGAACTTTTTTTTGTATTTTTGAGTCACTTTGAATAGTTTGTACAACTTAATGAAGCAAATTCTTTAAATTCATAAATATGGGACATGCTCTTTTATTTGTGTCAGCCTCAACTTTTTAAAAAAAAATTCTTAATTTCTCTCTGTTTTTTAATTAGTGTATTCATTTATTTATTCTTTAACAATTTTATACATGTATTTTATACTTTCCTGTTGATTGCCTAATTAAGTTATTCTGATATGTTCCCACGTACATATACACAGGCATGAACATTCATGTTTAATTTTAACATACTAATTGTGATTAAAATTTTTCATTTATTCATGAAATTGCTACTTATTGTAATGCCTAGTCTGAAAACAGAATTTAAATATATAACTATTTATACAGGTATTATTTGTCACATAATTTTTTATATTCTCATCTGTTTTTATGAAAACATTACAGATTACTAAATTTTTGACTCTTATTTTTATATTAGTATCACATCATTTACTTTTTTAAGACCTCTACTATTGCTAACTGAAGGTTAGCATTTTGAAAAAAAATAGAAAATATCTTATATCTCATGTCATTTCATGTTTTTGAGTCATAATTTTAATTTTCAAGGCTACATCATTTCCCAAACACTATTTTCAAAACACATCAAATGGACATTACAGAAACCTCCTTGTCATTTCATAATAAAAATAATTTCTGTCCATATTAGTCATTCACTTACCAACAAGCCTGAGCCAGATTTTGGTCTATAAAAGGCAATTATAAAATATATGTTTGACTGGTTCAATCACGAAATTACATTTTCTGCAAGAAAGCATTTTACAATTTTGCCAAAAGAAAAAAATCAAGTTAGGTGTTTGCCAAACCTCAGTTTATAAGGTTTAAAATCATGCTGTGAGCCCAAATGTATGAAGGTGTCATGTTAGGTATCCATGGTTTTCTCAACACTGTGCTCTGTTTGTTACTTCCTTCTCTGTGATAGGTTGTACACAGTGATGGTGTACCTGTTTGCACTACTTCCTAGGCATTTATTACAAGACACAGTTTACTGTCTGGAGTTGTTTAGGAAATTTTTTACTATAAATGAAAGAAGACAGAAAAAAGTTCTGTTATAGAACTTATGTAGCTAAGGTTTGGAGGTGGGGGAAAAGAAAAAGTAAGGCCTGGAGGCCAATGCTTTCATAGTGTGATTAGCCATTCCAGAAAGCATAGTTACCATTGAGTTCACCTAGCTTACCCCCAACATATGTGGAGATGTGGATGGGAGGCAGAGACACACAGAGAGATGAAGAGAATCACCATCCTAGTCCACTGAATGGTTTTCCCTCACTTTATATCATAGTCCATTGTAAACATCCATTGTAAGAACTTAAGAAAAACCAGCAGCTAACTAGTGTCAGTTAGTAGCAAATGTCTTCTTACAAATGTCTGTCTTGAAGACTATAAATTCCTTCTCTGCTGGAGAGGACTTTGGATGAACTGTGACAGTACAAATGGCATCATTATATGGTGGTATAAATCACCTGGGGCAAAGACTAGGAAAGCTGGCTTTTAAGTCAGCTGTGTCTCAGGCTCTTGAGATATCTTACCTAATTATATAACTTCTTTACCTTAGAGTCCTTGGGCTTAAAATCCCTCTGCAATCATAGTGCCTTTGGGACTCAGAGAAAATAGTTTATACCTGTATCCGCACTCAGTCACAAGGCTTCAAACAATGTAAAATTGGTATGTTTCTTACTTTTCTTTGAGTTCATTGTATTACATCTTTGGTGGTCAGTCATTTTTACAGCTGAAATTGGATTTGGAAGGAAAATGCTAATCATTGGGAAAGCCTGACAGATAGTAACATAGCCCATAGGATGGGCACCCATAGATGTTTCCCTAGTGATTCTCAACTTGGAACCTTAGTTTGTACATAATCACAATGCTTCTTCTGGAGAGATCTTGTGCTTCCCTAATCTAAGAATCATGGAAAATGGAGATCTACATGTGAAAAGGAGACATGGAGGGTATGGTCTGAATATTCACTGCCAATGAGAATTTTTAAAATCCAATTTAGTTTGGATAGCTTAATTATTCCTGAGGTCCAGGAATTTTGACAACCTGCTGACATGTTTCAAATACAAAAGACAGAGTTGGAGAGAAGATCAAGTTTGAGGCTTTTCACCAGAAAATGCCAGGACTGAAGGGCAGAGTAGGGTTTCCTGGAAGGATTAGAAACAGAAACAAACTAGAGGCTGCTTTTCCCTCAGGAGGTTATTTTAGGTTAGAGTTGATAATAGCCCTGCCCTCTAAGCTTCCTAGTTTCAACTGCTTATTAAATATTCTATTTATTAAGCCCATGTCTGTGAAGTAACTACAGAATTAAAAACAACCTGGGAAATAAGTTCTCCAGAAAAAGAACTTGATAAGTGCTGAACTTGAAGCTTAACTTCGCACTGAATACTGCTTCTGAGACCCCTAAGGCTTTGCCTGTGATATCATTTATTATGTAGCTATTATCTATCTATCACCTATCTGCCTACCTATCACCCATCTATCTATAATTTATCTATCAGTAAAGAAGAAAATATTCCTTCCCAATGATCAAATGGGAGAACTGTCCTGAGTTCTTCTAATTTCTGTTTGACACGGAGAAAAATAACCACCTGAGACATGAGAATTCAGCAGCCAATGAAACTCTATCAGATTCATGCTTTTCTGGCTCCAAGTAGTGAAATAGCCCAGCTTTTTATATTTAAATTTTCTAACAGTGGAAATTGAGACTGAGTGAATCCTGTCAGGTTTTAAACAGCGTGGAATGTTCTACGCACATATCCTCTCTTATTTACCAACATTTGTTGATTTTTTTTTTTTTTTTACAAAAGTATGTAGGTCCTTTCTGGAAAATTAGAAAATGCAGTTATGAACAAAGGCTGAAACAAAAAAGGATCTAAAACCGCAGCTCACATTGAGAAGCTCAACCTAGTATTCTTTCACCCAGTGTTTTGATCTTCATAAGTAAGAAGATTTGAGTAAAATAGTTTCTGAAAGTGTCTGTACTTTCTGTTGTTCACTGGGATGATGCTCTTTGGAGCATGGATTTGCGCATCAATTTGGTTCCTGATGCTTTAGGTGAATCTAATCTGTTTCTAAGATACAAGATTTATACCAATATTTTTATTTCCTCCTCTACCAATGAAGCCACACTCCACCAGCTGTCAGCAGGGCTTCTGGAATTTGAAAAATGTGGACAATGGCTGAACTATCCAAGACCCAAATCTTTCTTATGGTTATGTTTTTGTCATTTAAGAAAATATCAGCTGCCATAGAAACACTATTTCCAACCAATTATCACACAGAAAAGTACATCAGGATGACAAGCGGCTTTTTTGTGCCTATTATTTACACATACTGGGTTTGCACTGAAGGTACTCACTCGAGCCTACTCCAGGATGTGGCTTTGGCAGTCCACGCTATTTTCTCCATCTGCCTTGCTAAAATCCATTATATTGTATTCCTGAGCTAGCTCCCAAGGTCTATTATCTTCTTTGGCCAATTCCTCCTCCTAAGGCTGAATACCAAGGTCCAAGTATCAAATTATTATAGTCTAGCCATCAAAAATCCCCTTTGGCTCACCTAACTAATATGCCCAATTAAAATTAAACATCTCACCCTAACATGGGATTTCCCCTCGTATCTTTATAAGCTGCCATTTTCCTGTGTGCCACATCTGCCTCCTCTCCACTCAGAGGCAGTCCTTGTCCCCAGGGACAAGTGCTCCTGCTCCCTTTCCCTGGTCCCCTTTCCTTTCTCCCTCTTCCTCTCTTATGTCTTTGCTCCATATCCCTGACTACATCCTTCTCCTGATCTGAGAACTTGGTCTCTGGAGTCTTGGGCCAATAATTTTCCTTTCATATGTGTGTGTGTGTGTGTGTGTGTGTGTGCCTGAACACACATGTGGAAGTCAAGGACAACTTGGGGGACTTGTTCCTCCACTATGTGGGTTATGAGGATTAGAATCATGTCATCAAGCTGGGCTACCCATTGAGACATCTCACCAGCCACTAAATACGTTCTAACTGAACAGGACACTTCACCTGTCTTTGTACTAAGCAAGAGTGGCCAAGAAAAAACACTTTATTGTGTCAGATAGAAATTGTCCCAAAGTTCTCAGGATGTTTCTCTGGACTTATTGATCAAAACAAAAAGGAGAGAAGCATAGACATGAAAACAAACTAAGAGAAAAAGTAAGCTGTGTGTGTGTATATATATATAATGTGCATGTAGTACCATATGCCACATATACAAAGGCCAGAGACCAACTTTCAGGGAATGAGTTCTCTCTTTTCGACCTCTTAAGGGAAGTTTTCTCTTTCTGTTTCTGCTACTCTTCATATTCTCGTTTGGTTACAATTGCCTGGGTGGTTCCCCCTTTTCACCTCCCATCTCACTACAGGAGCTAAGAGTGAGGCTGGGGGCCACCATATCCAGCTTTATGTGCATTCTGGTGATGAAATTTAGATCTCAAGGCTTGGAGGGAAGAACTTTCACCCACTGAACCATTCCCCTGGTCTTCCACATTAACTCTTTTTCTCTGAGATTGTATATGTAAATTTTTGAATAAAATGCACATGATTATTATAGTATGTTACTGTGCTATCAAATGATTATTTTACTTGAAAAAAAATGCTGTTTCTAACTTCCTAACATGATGATATTATATATCCAAAAGCATTATAAATAATTAATAATTATTAAATTATAATAATTACAGATATAAAAGTCCAGGCACCATGGTATACCAATGCTAGCATGCAGGAGATGGATTCAGAAAGACTAGTATTTTAAAGATAGCCTCAGCTACATAGGAAGTTTGAGCCTAGTCTAAACTATAGAAGGCTCATTAGAAAAACATGTCTATAAAATTTTATGTTCAAGTAATATTAGTGTGTATTTAAACACATAAAAAGTATGACTCAATATGTATAATTGATTCCCTTTCATATAACATACAAAATTATTTTTCTATTGTTACTGTTGACATTAACATAATAATGCAATAAATATTCAGTTAGAAAAAACTTCAAAGAAAATATTCTTTTGTATTCCTAAATTTAAAATTAGTAAATAAATAGGAACACAGTTTGAGGCTTTTGACACTATAGACCAATTGCTCTCCAGAGAAATTCTGTTGATTAGCATCATGCTAATAGAGAATGATGAGGAATAAAATGCATGACAGTGTAACCAAGAAAGTAAAGTTGATAAAACGATGCTATCTTGTCCTTATTTTTTATTAATACATCACCTTGACCACACAAATGGATCAAAGCTGAAATTTGGGAACAGTTTGTGTGAACTATACTGGAGGTACTTGACTTTTAGCTGCTTTTCCTTGGTATTCCGGTCCATTCTCTAAAGCCTCTCAGTTCTTACATTATTTCTTATACATAGTTTATTACAACTATCACATTTATTTCATGCTCAGCTATATTAATTATATTTAGAATTTATGCTTTTATCTGGGAGTTTTTTTTTTTTTGCCTTACAAAGGTTTACAAGTGTATGACTTTATATTATGTTAAATTATAAAACTAAATTAACTTGCTATGGATAGCTTTATTACTCTGTATTTTGAGTTCACTGTTGCTACAAAATCATCTTTCATAAATACATAGGTGTCATAGGTGCAGGGTGCCAAAGAACCAGCAGTGAACAGTAAAGGTGAGTAACAAAAACAGAACATAAGTTATGAGAACTGAGCTGGGCTTGAAGGCATAGGTTTGTAATCCCAGCACTTGGAAGCTAAGGTGGAAGTCCATAAGTTCAAGACCAACCCTGATTATATAGTAGGGTTGTATCAAGAGGGGAACCTTTTTCTTCATCCCTATTCCCCTAAGCACCTTTGAACTGAGGATGGACTTGAAGTTTCATCTAGACAATAATTATGTCATTAGTTATTCCCAAGTCTCCAGGAGACTCAGAATCAGCCTTGAGTCATGGAAAAGTCACCACAAGCTGGATATGCCCCATTCCAGTACTTAAGAGGCAAAGGCAAGAGAAAGTTCAAGATAATCTTGGAAGACATAACAAATTAATAGCCGAGACCACTTGTAACTCTTAACTCATAGAAAATCAACACAAAATTATTAATTTGTCTCTCAAAAATATTTATTTATAGGGGGACACACACGACACACACTATGCTGTTCATGCAAAAGACAGAGAACAACTTGGGAGCCATGGTTCTCATCTTCTACCACCTGGTTTCAAGGCTGGATTTCAGGTCTTGAGGCTTGTTGGAAAGGGTCTAAACCCACTGAGACATCTCAATAGCTCTCATCATTTGAGTCACTGCATTAAAATAGTAGAAGACACTTCACACTCTTTCACTGACTTTCTGTTTTTATTCAGCAGGAGACTTAGATATATATAGAATCAGCTGTGTACATTTCCCCTCATAATCTGTAGACAATATAAAATCAAATTCCCTGAGCAGTGGAATACCATTGTCAAGCTTACTATATGCTCAGAGAGAAATGTCCAAGTATACAAAACCAGGCCTGGGCCAAGAAGTAACAAGAGTGAAATCCTGTCTCCTACTTGACTGGCTTAACTGTTCCTTGAATGTCACCAGCAGGGAGAAAAATTAGACAAAAGTAGAAAGAGAAAAACAAATTTTTATTTCTGGTACATGAGAGAAATCTGGAATATCTTGATAAGATATTTTCATAAACTTTATTTTTAATGCAGCATTCCACAAATGATTTATACATATTTGTCAAATAGTATTCTAGGAAACAACACTTTAAAGAATACTGAGTACCCAGAGATTTCTTTAGTTAATACATAGTTTGTGTTTGCATATTTAAGATAGTGTTGATTTGAGAAGCACTTTTGTCTTAGATAAACTACAAATGCCAATCTGGAAATATGTGAGCAATATCACAACTGCTAGATGAACAAAAAATGAGGGAAAGTTAGATCTTGTGCAATTTCTATCACTATATCATTCACCAAGAAAACCAATTTAAACAAAGCCAAAGTCTAATTAAGCTTACAGGTAAGAAGTTCAAATCCAAGACATACTGGCTCTACTGTTTTAGACTCATGGTATGCAAACTGTTAATGTGATGAAAAGAAAGTCAAAGAGCCAGAAAGAAAATGAGACTCAGAATCACATGATCCTCATCCTTGGCAATCCCCCAGTGATAAGGCCCCATCTCCTAACAGCTGCACCATCTCCCAGAGTGCACTCTAAGGACCAAGCCCTCACAAAGACATGTAAGACTCAAACACTAGCAGGCTGTGATAAAAATATTTCTTTTGTTTTATCATGAGCCATTTGGATGACTTAGGTGAACTATAACCTTGTATTAGGCAGAACGTTTTTTCATTTCTGTCTTTTGTTCCCCCTTCATTCAATAAACATGAGTAGCAAAGACTGAATGTCACAGTCTTTGATAGCTCCTCCTGTAACCAATACTAATATCCCCAAGTAGTTAAGGTTCTCACAACCAAACAGCTCTGTGACCTGCATAGATTTTATTGATGTTGATATTTATTTAGGTTCTAAGATGAAACTCAGGACTTTGTGAATTCTCAGGAATTGCAATCTCTAGCCCTGAAATCTCCACACTCTAAACTCTTCCCCAGTGGAGGGGATTTGTCCCTGTACTTGGAGCTTAACAGGAAGTGTATAGACTTGTAATAAGATAGAACCTCTATTCCAATTCTGCTGGCTGAGCTCACTAATTGGATTATTTGGGCAAGTAATATAAAGAGATTACTTCATTGGGACAATGAGTGAAAGATAGTAGGTTCGTTGAAAGAAAATAGAGACAAATTGACCCTCAGAAGAACTATAAGACTTCTTACATTTACTAGACGCCATTACAAGGACCTGAGGGAGAGATGGACCCTTCAGATCCAAGGAAGAGCTTCATTAGGAGAGCTAGCCATCAAATGCAGCATAACTTTGGTCTCAAAGAGAGAAGGTCTTTAGTCCTCTTCAGTTTTAGGAGGAGAGTGGAGACATAGAGGCTTTCTAGAGGTAACCAAAGTCCATGCCATGTGACCTAGTTTACATACTAGATGTCAGTAGTGCAAGGGTGAGGACTGGCACAATTCAAAGCCACCTTTGATCTGGGCAGCACCAGATGGGAGCCAGGCCTAAAATGGCAAGACACAGAAAGAGAATCCAATTCATTGTGAGAGCTAAGGGAAGCCATAAGCATGTGTCATCAGCTGTCTGAAGAGAGCATCAGAGAGGTGTGGCCTCGTATCTATCGGTAGCCTCAGTAGCTAGAAGATATCTAACTTAATAACTGCCTTTCTTCTTGACTATGTCTAGCCTGGAAAAGCAGAATTACAGGCTGTTCTGATCTTGAAGTCTGCTGGAGTAGTCAATGGACTAACAGTTCTCTCATGCTCCGAATTACAACTACTGTGTTGTTAAATTTCACTGTATGTTTGCTACTATGATAATTATAAGATGACCAGTATAAGATCAAACATGCCTCTGAAAAATGCACAGCATCTAATAGGAGACTTATAAGCAACAGCTATTCCATTCCAACATAGTTTGACAATCTGGTTTATAAAAGATAAGAAGTGGAACTCTGCCTATAAAATAAAAACAGCCGTGAATCCAAATGTGGTGTCAATGAAATCTCTTTCACAGGCCTTAAGCAATGTCCTCAACTTCTAATCAGCCTTCTTCAGGTGTGTGACATTAACTCTTCATGCCTCCAAAGTTTCCTAAAGCAAAGAAATACTATCAGTCTTTGCAAGAAGAGATGCAGACTCCCGATGAGAATGTAATAATCTGAGCAATCCATGCTCAGTTCCTCTGGGCATTAGGGCCAAGGTGCTCTGATCTGCCAAAAGCTGATGAATCTCTTGAAGAAGTTGTAATTTACAATGCCCCTGTGGCCAAGCAGAGTTCATACAGCTTTCAGCAGCCCCTAATTATCTTCTGGAAGTAGTTTGAGCACTGAGATAGCTGGACTTATTGAACACTCAGAGAGGTGAGGGCTCTAATTGCCCCCACAGGGCATTTTGGCTCTTGGTTGGTCAGGCTTCATTTCATGCCAGGCCTCACTTTGGGATTCATAAGGATGCCCTTCTGATCCAAAAATCTATCCTCAGGATTAAAGGCATGAGCCAATGAGGGATTGAAAGACATCAAGTAAGCAATTTAAACTTCCAGTGAAAATGAGTTGATGCCCTTTACTTAGCCTATTGCATAAACATCCTGCTAGATACTGAGAAATGGCAAAGTAAAAATTCTGACTCTAAGGTACTATGGAATAGAGAGAACAGGAAAGTGATTGAAACAGAGACCCTGCAACCAAGGCCTTCAAACCTTTGAGTGCCCATTGTTGCAGCCTGGCCATGGACAACTTGTACAATGTCTTTGTACCTCCATTTATTCTTTATTACCACAGGTCTAGCAAAAGCAACTTGCTTATAAGCTTCTCAAAAGTTTTCATGCATGCTTTAAACTCTGCATATGGTCTAATTTCTGTACTACGCATTATTCTATGTACTATGTAGAACACAAGCCTGATATTTTGTTGCTGAGTCATCGTCTACTTGGCTATTAAATAAGTGGTACAACTTTTATTCCTAAGCCATCCATTAAGAAAGTCACTAGCTACATGTGGCTTTCAAGCATTTGAGGTGAGGCTACTTTTACTTATGATGGGCTGTCATTCTAAACCACAAAGAGGCTTACAATATTTGACACAAGAAATAAAAATTGCAAGGTATCTGAATAATTTACATTGATTACATGTTAGATGAATGTATTTATTTCCTCATGTTATTTTTGTTTCTTTGGCTGGTCTTTAAATTAGTGTTTCAGGTATTCCAGTCTGAGTTAAAATTTATTGTGTAGCTCAGATTATTCTTAAATTCCTGACCTGTAGCTCTAAAGTGCTGAAGTAGTTGTGTTTCTACTACCTGATTGTGTTATCTTCTTTAAAGTATCTACTACAAATTTTACAAGTACATATCTGTTTGATGTGATGTCTCTGTTAGAGAGCTGATGTTAGACTGCTAGATCTTGAGCAGGAAAACTACAGAATTAAGATCTAGCTCTGAAGTAGATCTGGCTTAGGGAAAACTGGATAGGTGGCATGTTCTCTAATTAATGAGACAGCCAATGCAAATGTTTGGTCTTTAGGCACTTATATAGATTTTATCTGGAAGAATTCAAACTAGGTTGCACATAGTCACAGTAGTGATATTTCCACATCACCAACCAAGCAAGTCCTTCATGTGCATAAGCCACGTATTCAGTGTCCTGTGATTTTTACTCCCATTAAAGACTGAGTAGATGCACAATTAATAGGTGTAAGTGTTTATGTGTGTGATACTTCTCAGTGTTGTAGCCACTGATAAATTACACATATTCCAATCTCAAATTTCTGCACACCCAAGCAACCACAATTGAACTTAGCTGGTCCTAAAAAAGAAAAAAGTGATAGGAGCAAGAGAGGGAGGGTTTCTAGAGAAGTATTTTGGTGGGAGAAAGAAGAAAGGATGATTCTGAAAATGAATGATAAAAAGTGACCAAAAATTCAAATACATACACAAGTGAAATTAATTTTAAATTTTTCCTTACTAAACATATCTTTGAGTTATTATATAAAAGTAAACAAAAATTTAGTAAGTTTCTAAATATTGTCTTAAAAATTCAAGTGACTAATCAAATAAAAATATAAAATTTACAACTAAAAACAGTGAGTGAAAAAGATTTTTCTCAATAAGTTCGGAAATTTTTGAGCCTGGAAAGATAAGTCAGAAGTTAAGAGCTTGAGTTGCTCTTCCAGAGGACCCAGGTTCCATTCCCAGCACCCACATGATGACTCACAATTGTAACTCAAGTCCCAGCCAGGAGGGTGACACCCTTTTCTGGTCACCTCAAGAAAAGCCATGCATACTCAAAAAACACTCACATAAGTGAAAAAAATTTATTAATAAAAAGGAAAAAAGTAATACATTCACACATAAAATAATAGTACACATTTTTAGGCATTTTAGTAAATTAATAATTTTTGAGCCTTTTATCTGTTGTAAGATGCTTGCTAAAATGGCACTATCTGCCTTTGTATATCAAAATCTGAGGCCCAGAGAAGTCAAAGACCTTGTGTATAGCTTTTTACATAGATTGACCTAGTGTGTTAGGGATCCGACACATCTTGGTAGGCAGGCTGAGGTTTAAACTTCTACCTTTGACCCTTCTTATGTGTCATTTGCAAGTCTTGAGATACATCCAGCTCCTGGAATAGAAAATCAGTTGTCCTGAACAAGGGCAGTATGTAATTGTTTCCTAGGGATGGCATGATTTACTTCAATTTGGTGATTTGATTTTTTCATAATTCTGGAGATCAGAAGTCCAACATCAAGGTGTTGGAAGATACCATCTTGACGATATTGAAGGAGACCGTCTAGTATGCTTTTCCTGCCTCTGATAGCCATCAACCATTGTAGATTCTCTACTTCAGTCCATGTCTATAAATATTCAATGGGACTTAGAGCCCACCCTTATCCAATATGACCTTGGGAGCACAAGTTGAGTTGTATCTACAAAGGCATTTGTTCTAGGTAAATTAATAATCTGGGATTTCTGGTAGAAATACTTTGTAGCACTGTGGTTGGACAGAAATAAAGCTAGCAAAGGAAAATATTGAGGAATAAATTGACATCATTTGACTGCTCTGGGATTTCATAAAATTTAAAAACAACGAGTTAAACTGAAGGAAAAGAGACAATGGAAACATACACAATAATGTGAGCTAAGACCAGCATGGCCAAGTAACTTTTAAGCTAGTACTTGTTGAGGGATGTAAGCAAAGGCTTACATCATTAACTGGGAATCCACTATTTCAACTTAACCATCTCAATACTGTTTCCTGAGATTCAAACAAGTATACTAACTTAGTCCAGAAAAAAAGCTAATAAGCAATTTTAAATTATTTTTTTTATTTAAACTAATGTCAAATGCCAACACACTGGATGAGACTGTCCTTGACTTCAGTAGACTCAACATTGAGTATTATTGTAAAATTAATATTGACTGTTATAAGATATGGTTTAGGTTAATTCTTGAATAACTACTGTGTGTAACTATCTTACATGCAAGTCTATGCTCTCTGATCATGTGCTTATATGAACATATTAAGTGCAAAAGGCTCAAAACAATTGAGCAACCTGTATTATCAGTAGCATGAACTAGGCACAATGAAACTTAGAACTGCATTCCCTATATTTGAATGCCTAAATTTTCCTTTCACCTTAAAACAGCAAGAGAAATAAAAGAAAGAAAAAGAAAAATGAGAATTACAGAAAATACATTTCAAGAAAAATATACAGAATTTTATTTCCATGAGAATAGCAGGTTCTCTTGTTAGGAATAAAATTTTAAGCTGAATATGGTAACACAAATTTAATCTTAGTGTTTCAGAGGCAGAAACAGAAAGATTTTTGTGAGTCTGAGTCCAGCTTGGTCTACAAAGCAAGTTCAAAGCCAGTCAGGGCTACACAGTGAGACCCTGCCTTAAATAAATAAATAAATAATAACAAATAAAGTAAATAAATAAATAAACAGAGATGATAGATAAATAAATAAATGAAATCAAATTTTGGTTAGAAAAAAACCTTTGAATGCTTATACTTTTCTGGATGACTTGAATATGAGGCCAATACTTCAAATTATTTTAAAAAATAAATGCTTTCCAAATTTCATTTTTAAGAAACATGCTTTCTTATTAAAGGAAGTTTAATGCTTTTTTGATTTCCACAACACATCACAATTCCATTAGAATATTAATTGCTAATGCTTTATTTCATTATTTGTGCTCCATTTAGCTCCCTTAATAACCAAGAACAGCACAAAAAATCTTTATAATTGCTACCTAGTTGAGCACTTCATTTTCAAAAGATTTCACATAGCTTCAGCACTACGGTATAAGAATAAAAATACATTCAGCCTTTCACCCTTTTATTATAAATTCCATTTGGGGAGTTAGGAATAATCTCAGTGGTCCATCACTTTCTTAGCATGCACATGGCTCTGGGTTCAATCTCAGCAGTGGAAAATATTAAAAAAATAAAGTGATTCTACCTCTAGCAAATATATGCTAGTGCATACATACTATCTTTAAACCTCCTTAACATTTTTTATTTTAATTATGTTATTCTTTTTATCTTCTCAATAGTTGGCTGTTCTAATCAGGTTTCATTTTCAATGCAAATTAGCAGAAAATTTTTCATTAGGCTTCTCTAGAATGCTTGCAAACTCCATCAGGTTTTTGATGATGAAAATTTTAAGAACCAGTTAACGTACGGCAGGTGCATATTTGTGACTCTTTTTGAAACTCTAAACTTCCCCTGGACATATACCAGAAACTGAGAATAAAATATGATAGAAGAGGCAACTTTTAAACCACCATGACCTCTGCTGGTGTGCTGGATGATAAGGGACAGAGGACCAGCCTAATACTGGTTCTAGATGGCTCAAAAAAGTCAGATGGTGTGTTTTTCTTCTTCAAACAGTTCACATACTTTGGATATATGCATCTATATGTATTCAATGTATTTAGCAAGAATACTTTTATAAGACAAAAAAATCAAATATAGGGAGGAGACCTACTAAGCCCTTAAAAGACAGTGTCATTAATGACATAAATGGTACCTAGTTCAAGTGAATTGAGTAAATGAAATTCTAAATATCTTCCTTCAGTTTTTTCTTCTGTAATCATTTAAAAAATTATCTTCTCCCACCACTAAGCTAATGGTTTTCATATTGGAAGATTGTAAATTTTTAGAAATCAATCTAAAGAGACATTGTTAAAGAAAATTAAAAGAATGCATTATATGATTTTAACTTCTGAACCTGAAAGTGAAATGCATTAGACTTTCTGGGTTGCTTTGCCTTTTCTCCTCACACTGTATCGACTAGAAGGCTGTTCCTTCTGGTTTTGCTTTTGTCAGTCTTACTGTTTTGACTAGGATGATCTCTTTCCAAACCTCTTGCTACTTTCTTAGATACTAACACAGGAAGGTGTTAAGACTGATTTATACAAAAAAATTCTGTGTTCAAACAATTATGGAAGTGAATATTTTAATGATGTTGGATCTTTATTCTTTCTGTCTGTCTTTTTATAACTAAAAATCAATCCTTGGGCCTTAGACACACTAATAACCACTGTATCGCTAAACACAGTCCTATTCCTAAACAGATTTCTTTACTAGGGGATTTCTCAGAATTTTAATAATGCATGCAATTGTTTCAATTATTTTAATATGTGTTTTAAATCTCTAGGGCTGGGGTGGACAAAGTATTTGTTAGTGTGCTAGATTCATATTATTTTCATAGTTTGTTTTTTGAACTGGTATTTCTCAAGACAGTATGGGGAACATGATGACCTGGAAGATGAGAAGTCACTTTGATATGTGACCAACCAACCTAGTCTAACTGTGTTGACAATAAATGACTAAAGGCTGCTTATATTGTGTGTGGATGTGTTAGCTAGGACTGGTTATCTCTTTCCAGTTTTAATTAAGCAAAAGTCTTCATCTCAAATGAGAACTAAACCATAAAGCAAATGCCTAGTTCCCTTGACATATAAATATCTGTAAACTTTCAGTCAGATTGGTAAAATGTCTGTTATATCTAGACTAATATGGATAGACTCTTGTTTGCAGGAGTCTACCCTAAAGAGTTTGATGGAAAATGCTTTGAAATTATCACCAAAGAAAACATTTACCAAGCAATATTCTTCATCAGTCATGTATTCCTTGTGAAAATATCCCCGTTTTTACCTTTTTATGGTTTCCTATAAATGTTTCTTTATTTCTAGTTTTTCTACCCAAAATTTAACATGGGGGTCTTCCTTTCCTATTGGTAGTCCCCTGATCTCCTTCAGTTGTCTTCTTGCTCTCGCTAAGATTTCAGGTACTATGTTAAATAGGTTTGAAGGGGTCAACAGCTTTGTCTCATTCCTAATTTTAGTGAAAATGCTTTGACTTTCTTTCCATTTACATTGATGTTGGCTGTGAACTTACTGTAATCTGTCTTTATTCTTTATTATTTTGAGTTATTCCCCTTGCATCCCTCATCTCTCCAGGTCTCTTATCTTGTAGTACTACCTTGTGCCAGAATACAAAAATGGGCCAAGGGCTCTGCCACATAAGTCTTTGTTCTAAAAGACACAGTTTGGGCAATTATGCAAGCATAATAACTCTTGGCAGCTGTGATGGTTGAGGCTTTGGGATATGGTAACTGAGAACTGTCTCTCTGGGGAGTCCAGTTTAGGTGAAACCCCAGAGGATGATTGTGAAACATCTGAGAATATCCTGGAGATGGTAATCCCACGGTTGGGGCAGAACAGATGTCCATGGACAAACTGTCAACTGCAGAGAAAAAAATAAAGAGGAGCTTTGGAATAAGTCCAAGTTATAACCACAGGAATGATTAAAGTCCATAAACACAAGTCATTGACAACAGATGCTGACATAATATTTTCATATTTACCACAAAGAAGAGAAAATGATACAATAAAGTATGTCATCTAGAATAGATTCTTCAACCAGCAAGGTTGATTCATTTTTGCTGTGGATAAAATTCACTCAGTCCCCTTTAATATGAAGCTTGATCTCAGTAAGGTCAGTCAGGCTTCTGGTTGATATAGAATTCTGCTTTAATAATTCTGGTTCAATAAATGGAAAATAATCTAGATCTAAGTGTTTGGAGTCTAGTTGGCAATATTTAGAGACTACAGTAGCCACAATGTGCCAGGCAGGACCTGGAGTTGTTAATATAAAGTCCTATGGGAGACAATGGCATAAACAAAACCAGCCTAACTTACAAAGGTAGAAATACAATTTGCTCATTTAAATGGCTAAATTACATGTATTATAACTTACATTGGTGAACTGTACTGTATGGAATGATATCAGGAACATTGCAGGCACAAAGAAGTATTACTAGCATCTATAATAATTATAATATTGCTTATATGTTTAGTGCGTTTCTCTATCACAGTCATAATGTTAAAAACATTATGTGTATTACTTATTTTAAATTCATACCTTTGCAGCAGATGGTACTACTATATCAATCTTGTAAAAGAAGAATTTGAGGTTAAATTATGTCACTAGTAAAGTCTGAAATTACAAGTTTAATATGGGGATTATTGTCCTGTGAGTCTTTGCCTTCTCTTATCTGTTAGTATTGCATTTAACTACAGATAATAGATTTTATTTTGCTAAGTATATTAAGTAAAGAGAATTTATATTCATACAACAAGACATCATAAGCCTCATGTTGACATCTGTTCTTCTTGTCACCATGCTCTACAGAGACAAGGAAAGCCCAGGTAGGTACTGTGAAAAGCATGCTCTAAGTTACAGCTAAGAAACACCAAGTTTAGAAACTCCCAACACTCTAAAAAGTCTTACATTCAAACTTTCTCAGCCTTTACCACAATAGGAAACATTTTCTTTATTATACTAAACATAAAACAAACACATCCTGTGACCTATATTCATATCCCAAGGCCTTTTGCTATGCAAACATCCTTGAAATAACAATTCAGAAAAAGAGCTGTCACCAGAGAATATACATACATGCTGGGGAATTGTTTACACATAGATAAAACAAAGGGATAGGAAATGGCAGATGGATTGCAGACAAAGAATGCCAGACAGATTGAAACTGATCATCTCTTTCAATTGTTACCTTACTAACTCATTTATTATCAATACTTCTGGTTTGCCCATAAAACTCATTCATAACCTGCTCCCCTTTGTATGAAAATGTGAGTTAGTTCCTTTTTAGCATCATTTTTTTTTTAATTGAAAGAGGAAACCGGTCCAGGAAATAAAGGAAGTGATTAGAAATACTTTACATGCTTCTACTTCCATCACTACTCAGGAGTAAAAAGGAAACATTAAGAACTTCAACTCATCATCACTTTCATTAATCAGCATTAAAAATCTAACGCTTGTTATTTAAGAGGTATTTCCTGAGTAATAATAATAATTAAAAAAAAAACCTTGCTGCAGATTCTTTTAAAGAATGATATCTATGGTACTCTTCCCATGAGAAACCACAGAGAGAGTGGACACAAATAAGCATCCTTGGTAACTTCCCAACAGCAATACAGAAAATGAAACACCAAAGAAAAGGTTCACTGCCCTTCCCCTGCCCTCTGCCCACTTCCTAGAATATTGTAGTTCTCAGCAATGTCTGCTGGATTTTGCTCTTCCTTTTTCACTTGTTAATTGGGTTTCATGTTTTATTTTTATTTATTCTGCTCTCATATATTACATTCTGACCACAGTTTTACTCCTCTTCCTCTCCTCTCAGCACTGACACCCTCCTACTCACCAGATCCACTCTTCTTCCATGTCCCTTCAGAAACAGATATAGTTCTCAGGGATATCAGCTAAGCATCTCATTACAACAAGACTGGGCACACTTCCTCATTTCAAGGCTGGACAAGGCAACGCGTAGGAGAAAAAGGGTCCCAAAAGCAAGCAAGAGTCAGAAGTCCCCCACTCCTACTGTTAGGAGTAGGAATCATTTCTTTGACTTTTTTCTTTTTCTGTTCTTTCTTTCTTCCTTTTTCCCTTTCTTTCTTTTTTTCCCAATCATGTTTGGTTCTATCCTAGGTCTCTGGGCTATCCAACCCCTGGTTACTGGCCCTCCAGGCAGTATGTATCAGAGGTGGGCTCTCTTTTATGTGGTTTACAAATTGGACCAGTCATTGGTTGCTCACTCCCCCTAGCTCATCTTGCAGACAGGACAAATTGTAGGCTGAGTGTTTTGTGGCTGGGTTGGTGTCCCAATCCCTCTGGAAGCCTTGCCTGGTTACAGAAAATAACTGGTTCATACAATGGAGTATTCCTCAGCTATTTTAAAAAAATGACATCATGAGATTTGCAGGCAAATGCACGAAACTAGAAAAAAAAATCATTCTGAGTGATGTAATACAGACCCAGAAAGGTGGTACGTATTCACTTATAAATAGATAAGAGCTGTAAAGGAAAGGATAATCATGCTACAATCTAAAGACGCAGAGAGTCTAAGTATCAAAAAGGATTCAAAGATCTCTCTGAAAAGAGGAAAAAAATAAATTTTGAAGGTGCACTGGGGAGCAGGTGGAGATGGGAACAGGAGGGATCAGGCAAGGGTGAGGTGGGAGGGGTGGAAGGAGAGAGTACTGGGGGAGATGCTTGGAATTGGGGGGCCTTTCTTGGGTATGGTAAAAACCTAGTGCACTAGTGCACTGGAATGTAAGAGAGTGACCCTAGTTAAGACTCCTGGTATTGGAGGATTTTGCACTTCATAGTGTAAGATTCTTCCTAAATGATTTCCACAAAGACAAGAATCTTTGAAAAAAATTAAAAGTCCTTCAAGCTACAAACCCAGTGTTCGTTTGGTTTTTGGGTTTTTTGATGATTTTTTCAGTATTTTCCTTCATCCAGAACAGCCAGTTCCTGAAACTTTAAGAGGACCAGACCTAGTGGAAATTAGAAATACAGAGGATTAGTGGAGACTGCTGAATCAGTTTCTCATTACAATCTGAAAGGAAGGACATGAGGGCTCCTTTCTCTCCAGTGAAAAATCTTTGGGTGTTCTTGAACCTGCTGCTGATGAGTTAAACTTTGTAAAAATCATTTGTAAAGCTTTGCAGAATGAAGAGAATGGATGTTGCTTCGACAACTACTATATCAAGAAAAAGATCACATTAAAGTTGATTGAGGACAACTGTCCGAATAAGCACCTCAAAAGCCGTGGTTTCTCATTTCAACCTATAAGCTTTGTATTATTTTTCAGTTTTTTGCTACAGCCAACAGCTATTTCACAATTTGGCCTGTTATGTGGGTTAATGTACAAGCTGGAGTTATGGGAGGGAAATACCAAAAGCTCTTTTGATCTATTAAAGAAAAATATGATTTAGCTTCTGCTGTTTGAAGTGAGTTTGAAGTGGTATCTGAATGGTTTTTTGAAAATACGTATCTGTTTCATGAAAATGAAAATTTTACCAACTGAAAAGCAGCTAATAATTTCAGTGTTGTTAGTAAATCTACTCATGATCTTAATAAGGATTTATCTTATTGTCATTCTAATTCTATGTATATATCTGTGTAGAAGTATGGATATGTATGATTGCAGTTTCATCTCAAGGCCAAAGACCTAGCTAGCATCCCCTGGAGCTGGAGACACAAGTTGTTATGAGGCACCCAATATGTCTGCTGAAGCCTAACTCTGGTCCTCTGAAAGACAGAAAAGTTATAAGAATAAATCCATCCACTTGTCTAGGTTTGAGACACATAATTCTATGCTTTATTTTATGTTGATGTTGACCATCTACCATGCTCTGGCAGATTTGTCATAAGAGCATAACAAATATTTAAGAAAAAATACATTGGATATAAATTTTTCTAAAAGGATAAAAAGCCTACATTGTTAATTTGGATTTTCACAAATAGAAAAAGTCTGACATTATTTTATTTGAACTTTAGAACACATCAGCTCTTTACAAAATAAAAATCACTGTGGGAACATGTTGTGAAGAACCTATCAGATAAAATCCAAATTGCTTGTCCAGATCTTCGAAATGTCCTGTTTGGTTCCTACTGATCTTTAGGAAGTTTTTTCTCTTGAACTCTTTGTTCTGGTCAGATTAGTCTGTGGGCCTCTGGCTAATTGTCTTCCTGTTTCTTGTGGCACCTGCTCCCCTGTTCTTCCTGTACAATGTGATGAACTGCACTACTGCAGCTCCAAGCCATAAAGAAATGCAGACCTACAATCATCAAACCTTATAATTTTTCAAATGAGGCTTATATTAATCAACTTCCCAATGCTATAAATAGCACTAGAGACAATAAATTGTATAAGTAGAAAGGGCTAACATTGATTCACAGGAGGTTTTGGTCCATGACATTCTCAACCTAGTTGCTTTTTGAGTCTAGCGATACAGTATATCCTGGAGGCAACTCTTGGCAGAGGATGTCCACTTACTGCATACTAATTCAGAAAGAGAGATAAGATACTATACCACAGTCCTTTTCAACAGCACACCCTTAGTTCCCTCACTGAGCCCCATTTCTTAAAGGTACCCATCTTTTTTTTAACAATACCAAACTGAGCACCATACAGGTAACAGGTAACATCTGGGCCTCTAGGAAACATTCCTGTTCAAACTCTAGCAAACCTGGGACTCTGTAAATTACTATGAAATTCAGTTATATAACCAGTTAAAACAACTAAATAAATTAAATGCAATTATATCTGTTACTAATAAAATGTTTACATATTAAGTAAAATGCATATACACACAGAGGCTAAACTAAACATCAGCATCTAGGAAGCATCTCTGTCTCTATAAATTGAGAACCCTAAGTACCCCTGTTCTACTTCCCATGGTTCCTCGGGCCTTCCCTTCCCTGTGCTTTCACAGTTTCTTTCTTTAGCACTTATTTTTTAAGCACATATTTATGTCTTGGTTTAAACTGCTGCATCCTGAATTTTTCTGGTAAGTTCTTAGAGAATGGTGATCAAATACTGGAAGGATCTTGGTCTTGGATTTTATTTTTCTGAACTTAGAACACACAGAATTTGAGAAGTAAATAAATTATTCACATCAAAGCTTCCTTTCAAAATTCTGTTGACATAATGACCATCATCTGTTTGCTCAATAAATTTCCTTTGCTGTTTATTTTTTTTACTTCTCTACTCTTTGGGTTAGTATTATACAGGAAGAAAACTAATTTTTTTCTACCATTACTCCAGTTCCGGGAAGGAATAATTGACAAATATACATAGACACACATGCATCCAGATGTAAAATTTATTCTAAACTAAGTCATGTGCCCTCTTACTCCCAGAACTAGGAACTCAGGCTTCAGTAGGTGGACTTGTTTGGAAGAATTACTCATGTTTGAACTGCCTTCCTCTTCTGAATTGACAATTTCTGTTATATCATAAGAAACCATATTAGATTATATTATTAAAAGGTTCTAAACTACATCCAAATTAAGCTCAGATAAACTGTTATGCATTAAGATACCTTAATAATTTTTCATCTACCATAGCTGGATTCATCTATCATTAGGAAATAGACAAATGTCTATGTGCTGAATCAAAATACTTTTCTATTTTGGTACAGATGGCCTTTCTTAGCCATGCAAATGCATCCTATCTTGATGCTTGTTGTGCTAGTTCATGATTAGCCCCAGAAGCTTTTCTTCAAAGTTTAAATCAATGTCCTTGTTGTGAAGCAAAGGGCTTTGAATTTTATAGCAACTTAGAGTTCTTGCAATTTATGAACATTAGCCATGCACTATCCAAAAAAAAGATGAGCTTTATGTAGAACACTGCTCACTAACCTGTTGAAGCACCATTGATTAAGGATTAATTAATTTCTGGAGCTTCTACCTGTCAACATGTAGCATGAGGACTGTAATACATACTCCTGAGTCCTAAAAGCATCCGAAGACTCCTACAGATACCTACGGAAGCAAACTGTTATTTATTTTCTTCTTTCCCTTCCTTCTGCACTTCCAAAATGAGAATGTGTGCACTATGACTACTCATCCTTCAAAAGGATATAATTTGAAGAAATGCATTTTTATTTAGCTTGTGCTGTTGAATTATTCTTTGTACACTGGGAAGATGTGTTGTTCTCAGTGTTGTTAAAGAGCTGACTGCCCTGTAGCTAGTCAGGAAAAGGTTAGGTGGAACTTTTAGACAAAGAGAGACCACAGAGTAGAAAAGAGAGCAGTTACTGCCAGACTCAGAGGAAGCAGGTGATAAACATGCTGTGCTGAAAAAAGATACCACTTATGTAGAAGAAGGCAAATAGATCCATATCTATCATCCTGCACAAAATATAAGTTCAAATGGATCATAGACCACAAAATACACCCAGTCACACTGAACCTGATAGAAAAAGTGAGAAATACCCTTGAACACACTGGCACAGGAGACCACTTCCTAAATATAACACCAGTAGCACAGACACTGAGTGCAACAATAATGATTAATAAATGAGACCTCCTGAAACTAAGAAGCTTTTGTAAGGCAAAGGACACAATCAATAAGACAAAACAACAGCCTACAGAATAAAAAAAAAAAAAAAGATATTCACCAATCCTACATTTGAATGAGGTCTGATCTCTAAAATATATAGAGAACTCAAAGAAGTAGAGGTCAAAAAAACCCAAAGAACCCAATTAAGTAGGGAATTCCCAATAGAATTTCCAATTGCTGAAAGATACTTAAAAAACTGCTCAACTCCTTTGCAATCAGAGAAATTCAAATTAAAAACTATGCTCTGATACCATTTTACACCTGTCAGAGTGGCTAAGATAAAAAACACAGATGATAGCCTCTGCTGGAGGGGATGTGGAGCAAGGGGAACACTCTTCCATTGCTGGTAAGAATGTAAACTTGTACATCCACTTTGGAAATCAGTATGGTGGTACCTCAGAAAACTAGGAATCAATCTACCCAATGATGCAGCAATACCACTCTTGGGCATATACCCCAAGGATGTACATTCTTACCCCAAGGGCATTTGTTCAACTATGTTTGTAGCAGCATTATTTATAATATCCTAAATTTCAAAACAACCTAGATGCCCCTCAACTGAAGAATGGTTTTTTTTTTTTAAGTGTGGTACATTTACACAATGGAGAACTACTCAACAGAAAAGAAAATGACATTCTGAAATTTGCAGGTAAATGGATGGCTCTGGAGAGTATCATCCTGAGTGAGGTTTCACAGACCCATAAAAACAAAGATGGTATGTACGCCCTTATAAGTGGATTTTATACATAAAGCAAAGGATAGCCAAGCAACAATCTACAACCCCCAAGCAGCCAGGTAACAGGAGGAAGTTAAGAGAGACATCCATAGTTAACCCTGAGAAGGGGAAAACAATTTCTTGAGTAAATTAGGATCATATGAGGGGAGGGAACAAAGGGAAGTAAGAAGAGAACATGAGAGAATGGGATGTTTGAATGGGGGGAGCAACAAAGACAGAGCCAAGAAGTGCATATCTTGATAGGGGGAGCCATTGTGAGGTTAGAAAGAAACCTGGAGCTAGGAAAACACCCAAACATTCATAAGATGAGCCCACTAGGACTCCAAGCAATAGTGGAGAGGGTGACTAACCTGGCCTTCCCCTACTATCAAGTGAATGATCACCCTAACTGACAGAATAGAACCTTCACCCATTAACTGATGGAGGCAAATGTAGAGATTGATAGCTAAACACTGTTATAGGGAGAAGATATTACATGAGCAAAGGGATCAGAATCATAAGAAGACTTACAAAGTTATGTTGTCCCATGCTAATGGAAGTTCACAGACTCTAAAATGACAGCTGATGAACCTTCATGGAATGGATCTTAACCCTCTGAATGCATATAACAGTCAAACAGTGTGGGCAGGTTGTGAGGTCTCTTGAACTTGGAGCAGAGTATTTTCCTAGTATATGAACTGGACTCTTAAAGCCTGTACCCTGCAGGGGAAGACCTTTCTCAGCTTTGATACATGGGGAAGGGCCTCAGTCCTACCTCACCAGATAGAATTGACTCACCTTGGGACTCCTTGCCCTCTCTGGGGGAATGGAATAAGGGTTGGAGTGGGGAGAGTCTAGGGGAAGACCGGGAGAAGGAGCAGAAGGGGTAGCAGTGGTAGGTATGGGGATAAATTTAAATAAAAAATAAAAATAAAAGAAAAAGGATGTAGTGAGATTATGTTGTTGCATTGTAAATAATTGTCCCACCTACCAATTTAATAAAAATACTTATTGGTCAAAGGCATATAGGAAGTGTGGGTGGGTCTACAAGACTAAGAAAACTCTGGGAACAGGGAGAACAGAGCAGAGATGACAGAAGACACACAGAAAATAAGTTGAAATGTTCCTGAGAAAAGGTACCAAGATGCATTGCTAAACAAGATAAGAATCATGGGTTGAGTTAAGATGAAGGAATTAGCAGATTATATGCCTGAGCCCTAGGTCAATCCGCCTAAAATTAATGTAAGCGTCTGTGTGTTTCTGTGGGTCTGTGGGTCAGAAATTCAAGGCCAGGCCAGAAACCTCATACTACAAAAGGCAGATTAAGAAATATTTGTTAATTTAATTTGCAGGAGCTAGTTAGTAGCATGCCTAAACTATTGGCCAAGCATTTATAATTAGTAATAAGTATCTTTGTGGTCATTAGGGAACCGTAAGTCCCACTGAAAAACACTGCATGCAGGTTCTGTATCTCATTTACACACAACTTTTCCTGAGAAACTACACCAAATATTTTTAGGTACTATTCCATACTTTTATTCACTCAACACATATTTGCTTTTTTTTTGAGTCACTTATACACTAAATGAACAAATTCTCTGATGGAACTGAATTTATTAAACTTGCAACACAAGTTTTTTTGCATTTTGTTCATTGAAACATATTTATGTTGCAAGTGATGACATCAGATATGCAACATCTGCAAATGTTACATACAGAAAAGAAAAGTGCTTGGTGGGCCACAAGGTAAAAACTGAAGAAAATCACTGTGCTCTCTAATTTAACCCTGAATTTGCTATTAAGCAGCACTATAGTCATTAGCAAATAGAGTCAATTTTGCACATCTGCACTTGTGTCCATGTTCCTGTGGAGACCAGAACGTAATACCACTTTCCATCTTGCTTTTTGAGACTGAGTCTTTCACTCAACCAGGAGCACCTCAATTTGGCTAGTGTTGGTGGCCAATAAGCCTTAGCATCCCTCTGTCCCTGTATCCTAAGTGCTGGGGTTACACATGCAACATGCCTGGGTTTTTTTTTGTTTTGTTTTGTTTTGCTTTGTTTGGTTTTGTTCTTAACGAGTGCTGAAACTTGATCTCAGTTTCTCCTGCTGGTGAAGCCAAACACTTTACCAACTGTACCATATCCTCGCTGCAAAAGAAGTCAGTTTCTTAAGAGGTAAAGTGTAGGAAGTAGTCATGTGACATTTTAAGATAAGTATACAGAAAAGTATACTTGTTCTTTCATGAATTAATGCCAAGCTTGGATGATGGGAAATATTAGTAAATCTAGTACTCTTTCTAGCTTACTTAAGGTTTTTTTGGAGGTAAAAAATGGTCTTTTTTAACATCTAAAATAATCAGAGAAAAGAAAACAATTAGGAGTTTAGTAAGAGACAAGAAGTAAATATGAAGAGCAGTTGACTTGAAGATATGAAAGACTTTAGAAAGGAGAGTAACACTGAGTGTGTGGTGAGCACTGTCCAGTAAAGAAAGTAGCACTGACAGAAAGAGAAAGAGAAGCAAGACAGAGAGCCTCGTGTTTTTATTTTGTTGTTTTGTTTTACTTTTGTTGTTGTTGTTGTCTGACAAAGCAAAGGAAGAACTTCTGGAGAGAGGCTAAAACACAAGGGGGTCTGAGGACAGTTTTGTTTTTCTGTCCTGGACATCTCTGAGAGGAAAAATGATCAATCACTGTCAGAGACAATTTCTACATTCATCCACATTGAGTACATGTGACATATGATTACAAGGTTGAAAGAAAACTTCAAAGATTCTTCTTATCCTGACAGACTGTTCAAATGACAGCTAAAAATAGCTACTTCCCCTTACTTTAGAGCCGGTTTACTCACTATCCAGGAACAATATATTGTGCTGTCTTCTTTTGTCCAGCTACAGTGTTTATTGATATGTGTCCTGAATTACTAGCAAACAGCACACTGTGTCCCACATAATTATAAAAGCCTGGCATTAGAGGTCAACTGAGATGCTGCATTTCCAAGTACAGCTGAATTCAGTTCTTTTTCTAGATCTCTCACACAAGCGATAAGGAACCTTGGCTCTCCTGGAAACAAATTTACACCAGAAAAGCATTCCTTCGATGAATTAGCATCACTTCTAATTTCTTATATTGGAAAATGGCTTACAAAGTTACAGGACAAATTTTTATGTGTGAAAGTCATGGGTTAGAAGAGATGAATGGTATGTAATTAAAAGTGAAGACAAGCCTATTGGTGAGTTACAGTTACAGCTGGGTCTTCTTCTGTAGTCACCAATGGCCATATAATTCATCATCTAAACAAGAATGCTTCCAAGAGAGAAAAGCCAGAGAGCTATTAATAATTATAGCAGGACAGTAGTGATAAACTAAACTGTCTCCCACTTAGGCAAACAATCACCCTATTGTTATCCAAATTCCAGTCACAATAAAAAAAAAAAATGACAACAGGATCTCCTTAAAATGATGCTTTTAAAAGTTAGCTTCCTTAGTTCATGATTTATAGACATTTAGAATGACTCCTTTACAAAGGTGTTCCTATAAATTAAGGAACAATTCTGGGGTCAATTTAACTGATGGCTTCCACCTGTATCAAAGAAAGCACTTATGGGCTAGACTGCTCATCACAGTGCTTATAAGAGTTCAAAGAACATGTACTAAATAAAAGAAAAGAAAAGACACACAGTAATTGGACTGCCAAGGTTCATGAACTAGAACTTTCTGGATGAATCTCCTATCAGCAAATTATAATTCTTAGCTTAGCACAAACAACAAGCACCGCTTTCTTTTATGTGTATCACAATATTTTGTACTGTGTGCCACACAGCTCTGCATTGGGAAATTAGTTCTCACAAAATCAGCTAATATGGTTCCACCTTCTTATCAAAAACTTTACTTTCTAGGTGACTCTGACATGTAACAATCCTTAAATAACTGGATAAATGTATTAGGGAGTGCTTACTAAACTTTCTAAGCACTGGGAAAGAAACTGTGAACATGTCAGTCACAGCACCAGCCCTTGTGGAGTTGCAGCTGAAGGTGAGACAGAAGCTGAGCATTCAGTGAGTGCTAAGAAACAATAGCAGCCATTGCAGTAAGAGAATGAAACAAGGACAATGAAGGAGCGTTTGGGAGAAAGAGTTCTCTGGGGAGAGGTCATTTGAGGAAAGACTCAATAAGAATGAGTTATTTAAAACTCTGGAACAAAAATTTTCCAGGGAAGACCAAGGTCAAGTCCCAGAGGTATAAATAAGATTCAAGGGCAGAAAGAAAATGGATGTGATTTGAGCAAAAATTTTGACCTGGGCTTCCCAGTTCCCTTGTTTTAATTATGGTTCTCACTGCCAGACAGAAGCAGTCTGAAATGATGGGTTTACATCAGCTCATGGTTTCAGAGAGATTTCAGTTCACCACAGCAAGGAAAATACAGTGGAGCACATCTATGCTGGAGACTGCATGCAGCAGCAGAGGTTTGTTTGGGCCACATACCAAGAAGCGAAGAGTTTGAATAGGAACAATAGCAGTTATGACATACGAAGTCCCACCCCAATGATCCAACAATAGTGCTGCAGGCAGGCTGGAGTCAAACTTTTAAAACATCCTATGGAGCATGCTTCAGATTTGAAATGTTAAACTCTATTTCTTTGGCCTTATAAATCCCTGCTGTGCTTTGACCTCCTCTCTTTGATTAGACTGCTCTGCTCCCTTTACAATGCCTCAAATAATTCAAGCATGCTCCAGCCTCAGGATTGCTGCATGTGGTGCTCATCAAATTTGAATGTTACTTCCAAAGAGACTTATGCTACCTCTTTCCATTGGGAATTCTGATTAAACATAACTTGCTTCTTTCCATTGTTCCCATTGCTATATATGATTATGTACAAATTAAGTTACTTCTAGCTCTGATTTTCATCGACATAGCTGTAGAACCTAAACATTTAGTAATACTTAGATGAAAAACCTATTTTGGAGACAAGAGAAATAGCTCAGCAGGTAAGAACACTGGCTGTTCTCCCAGATGAACCAGTGTTGATGAGCAACACCTGAAAAGGAGCTCACAACCTTCTATACCTCTAGTCCCACGGGATGAGATGGGCCCTTCGGTTCTCTAAGGGCACTCACTGTATGCATGTAGTACACAGACACAACTCAGGCACAGCATTCATTCACATTAAATAAATAAATAGCCTAGTTTAGTACACAAGTAGACTCTACTAACGTGGCAACGTGAGTTGTGTTGGTATTCAAAAGTAGACCAAAATTTTTAAGTTTGTGTAAGATTTGAGAAATTAATTGACCAGATTATTTTTATAAAGTATACAAGTTGAGAAATGAGAAACACCTTGGAAAGGGGCTGTTATACAATTCTGGATGGTTATAAAATAGATGTCATAGTTCTTAAGAAAAACATAGGAGAGAAAAGCAGACAAACCTTGAGTTGTTATTGTGGGTAACTGTGGTTAATAAGAAAATGGTAGTGAAACTTCAAGGTCAAACATCACCAAGAAAAATAAATGTGATACTAGAAATACATTTGTCAGCTGCAGAATACCTTTGAACCACAGCTGAAGGTTGTTATAAAAGGTTTGTAGTTCTCGTGAAGGCAATGTTTTAAGCATTTATTCAATGCAGTAAAATGAAATGAAAACTGCCTCACAGAAATAAAGAAATATCAGCAGAATGTGTGTGTGGGGGAGCATTGGAAAGCAGACTTGCCTGGAGTGGATGTTGAACTAAGCCACCTTGGAAACTTGGGACCTCCTGCCCTTGCTGGGGAGAAGATGAGGAGATGGGGAGAAGAAAGAGTGACTGGGCGGGAGGAGGAAGGGAGTTTGAACAAGGGGATACATGAATAAAAAATGAGACTTTATTCAAAATTTTAAAAAAAGAACCAGAAGCACAAACTTAATGGGAAATCCACAATGACAATGCAGCTGAACCGTGTGCTTGCTGCAAAGAAGATGGACTGAAGGCTAGACCAGAGGGAAGGAACATTTGTAAATGTAAAGTAATGATTCTATCAAGGTCATTGGGCCATACAAATTCATTTTTTTATGCTTCCAGCATGATTTGGAATTTCTGAATGTAATTATTTTTTCATAAGGGTCATAATAGAAAGAATTGTATGCTCAGTTCATATGATAAAACCCTAATACTGACATGGCAGTATTTGGAGACACAGTCTTTAGAGCTAAATTTAGATAGAATCTGAAGGTGGTATCCTCACAGTGAGATTAGTGCCTCCATGAGAAGAGAGATTACTGTCTCTCTACCATGTAGGGAAGGAAGTGGCTATCTGAAAGTAAGAAATAACACCTTCACTGGAACCCAGTCTTTTGGCAGAACCCTGACATTAAACCTTTGTTCTCTATCACTTTGAGAAATACATTTATCTTCCTTATGCCACCTACTCTAAAGATTTTTGTTTTGACGATTGAAGTAGATTAATACAGGGCCCTGAAAATGTGAGCAAAATCCCAATAAAATTAAGTTGTCATGTACTGTATCTTTGTTCTAGCAAGGTAGGATCTAAGTGGGATATAGTTTGTCTTCCTACATTATGGGAAACTACAGAACCACTGAGTGAATGTTTAAGGAGTCTATGAAGTCCTGAGTGAATATATTGTTGACAAAGACCAAGGCCTCAGACCCACGGAAATTGTCAAAGCTTTCTCTTGGTCAGGCTTCAAGTTGATGAAGGAGGTTTCCTCTGGCCAATATGCAGATGTTGGTAGTTAACACAAAAACTGGCTATTGCAGCATCCTTCTCCTGGATGTTTACAGCCTAGTAATACAATTCCCCTACAGAGAGCTCCTACCAGAACTAGCTAATTGCTTGTTTTCTTATGGTACATAACAAACACACCAAGGTTCCAACTTGCTTGCATAGTCAGTGTCCCTCCATCATGACAAGTCCATTCCATCTGATCCCAGCTTTTCTGTATATGTCTCTGTTCTTTATTTCCCTATCACTCCAGTTAGGTCAATGATTGACACTTCACAGGTTGTAAGGATACTCCTAGTTAGGAGCTCCTTGGCCTCCACATACTTTGGTGAACTCCAGCTTCTAACTGAACATACCTCAGACCTACCTACCTACCAAGAGAACTAAAAAAGGTTTCTCAGCTCCAAGCTAGTCAAGGTGCTCTAATTCTCATGAGACTCACGTATTACCCTCCATCTATGGTGAAGGCGGCCATTTACAGTGAATGTAATAGCAATATTCTTCCTGGTATGCAGAAACAATGCACTTTGTTGAGTCATTCTCTGTGACTTAATGGCCACAGTTGACATAGTTGACTGGTCTATTAAGAGTAGTTTGTTGGTTTTTTTTTTTTTTTTTTTTTTTTTTTTCTGTGACTCAAACAATGGCTTAAACTAACAAGGTCAATGATGCAAATGGATTTTGTTGGTTATAATTTGGGTCAAGTAACTTAAACCTTCTGGAAAAAAATTTACACAAGCTTCACCTTTAACTCAACCTACAGGTCAGTATAGTTAAATGGGAAGCTAGGAAGAGCCAATTCTGTAAAGGAAAATTACTATCAGAGGAAATAAAATGGAGAGGTAAGCAGAGATAGCCCCAGGAATCAGTCCAAAGAACAGTATTGCTGGGTCCTTGGGGAGATTGATTCTCAATTTTCTGAGAAACTGCCATATTGCATTTCAAAGTGGCTGAACAAGCTTACACTCCCACCAACAATGGAGGAGTGTTCCCCTTGCTCCACATCCTCTCCAACATAGGCTGTCATCTGTGCCTTTTATCTTAGCCAATCTAACAGGTGTTAGGTGGTATCTCAAAGTTGTTTTCATTTGCATTTCTCTGATGGCTAAAGATGAAGAGCACTTTTTCAGGTGCCTTTCAGCCATTAGTTGTTCCTCTGTTGAGAATTCCCTTTTTAGATCCGTACCCCATTTTTTGATTGGGTTATTCAAGATTTTGGGCTCTAGATTCTTAAGCTCTTTATATATCTTAGAGATCAGTCCTCTATCACTTGTAGGGTTGGTGAAAATCTTTTCCCATTCTGTAGGCTGTCGTTTTGTCCTATTGACAGTGTCCTTGGCTTTGCAGAAGCTTCCCAGCTTCAGGAGATCCCACTTATTGATTGTTGGTCTTAGTGTCTGTGCCACTGGTGTTATATTTAGGAAGTAGTCGCCTGTGCCAATTCGTAGAAGTTTATTCCCCACTTTCTTTTCTATCAAGTACAAAGTGGCTGGATTTAAGTTGAGGTCTTTGATCCACTTGGATTTGAGTTTTGTGCTGGGTGACAGGCTCAGATATATTTGCATTTTTCTACACACTTCCATCCAGCTATGCCAAATACCATTTGTTAAATATACTATCTTTTTTCCATTGAATGTTTTGGGCCTCTTTGTCAAAGATCAGGTGTTCATAGGTTTTTGGGTTAATGTCTGGATCCTCAATTCTAATCCATTGTTCCACAAGTCTGTTTTTATGCCAATACCAGG
Organism: Sigmodon hispidus; assembly: GCA_004025045.1. NCBI lineage: Eukaryota > Metazoa > Chordata > Mammalia > Rodentia > Cricetidae > Sigmodon > Sigmodon hispidus. The sequence continues at coordinate 19,033 of PVIH01009765.1, read as the reverse complement.
CTGTTTTTATTACTGTAGCTCTATAGTATAACTTGAAATCAGGGATGGTGATACCTCCTGAGGTTCTCTTGTTGAGTAAAATTGTTTTGGCAATCCTGGTTTTCCTGTTATTCCAAATGAAATTGAGTATTGTTCTTTCAAGGTCCAAAAAATATTGTGTTGGGATTTTGAAGGGCAGTGCATTGAATTTATAGATTGCCTTTGGTAGAATTGCCATTTTTATTATGTTGATCCTACCAATCCAGGAACATGAGAGAGCTTTCCATTTTCTGATATCCTCTTCAATTTCTTTCTTCAGTGATTTAAAATTTTTGTCAAATAGGTCTGTTACTTCTTTGGTTATAGTTACTCCAAGGTATTTAATACTATTTGCAGCTATTAAGAAGGGTAATGTTTCCATTATTTCTTTTTCAGGTCTTCAATCTTTAGTGTATAGAAGGGCTATTGACTTCTTTGAGTTAATCTTTTATCCTGCTACAATGCTGAAGGTGTTTATCAGCTGTAGCAGTTCCTTGGAAGAATTTTGTGGGTCACTTATGTATACAATCATATCATCTGCAAATAGAGATAGCTTCACTTCTTATTTTCCAATTTGTATCCCCATAATCTCTTTTCATTCCCTTATTGCTTTAGCTAAAACTTCGAGAACTATATTGAATAGATAAGGGGAGAGAGGACATCCTTGTCTAGTTCCTGATTTTAGTGGGATTGCTTTGAGTTTTTCTCCATTAAGTTTGATACTGGCTGTCGGCTTCTTGTAAATCGCCTTTATTATATTTAGGTATTCTTCCTGTATTCCTGATCTCTCCAGGGCTTTAATCATAAAGGAGTGTTGGATTTTGTAAAAGGCTTTTTCTGCATCTAAGGATATGATCATGTGGTTTTATTCCTTTAGTTTGTTTATATGATGGATAACATTTACACTTTTTCATATGTTAAACCAGCCCTGCTTTGCTGGGATGAAGCCTACTTGGTCATGGTGGATGATATCTTTTATACATTGTTTTATACAGTTTGCCAAAATTTTGTTGAGAATTTTTGCATCAATATTCATGAGGGAAATTGGTCTGTAATTCTCCATCTTTGTTGTATCTTTGAATGGCTTGGGTATTAGGGTAATTGTGGCCTCATTAAAGTAATTTGGCAATATTCCTTCAGTTTCTACTTTGTGAAATAGTTTGAGGAGTAACGGTAGTAATTCTTCTTTGAATGTCTGGTAGAATTCTGCACTAAAACCATCTGGACCAGGGTTTTTATTTTTGGGGAGGTTTTTAATGACAGCTTCAATTTCCTTAAGGTTTATAGGCCTGTTTAGGTAATTAATCTGATCTTCATTTAATTTTGGAAGATGGTGCCTGTCCAGAAAGCTGTCCATTTCTTCTAGGTTTTCCATTTTTGTGGAATACAGATTTTGAAAATATGATCTGATAATTCTCTGTATTTCCTGGGTGTGTGTTGTTATGTCCCCATTTTCGTTTCTGATTTTATTGATGTGAACACTCTCTCTCTCTGTTTTTTGATTAGTTTGGTTAAGGGCTTATCTATCTTGTTGACTTTCTCAAAGAACCAACTCTTAGATTCGTTGATTCTTTGTATTGTTCTTTTTGTTTTAATTGTATTGATTTCAGCTCTAACTTTGATTATTTCCTGCCATCTACTCCTTCTAGGTGAGTTCACTTCTAATTGTTCTAAAGCTTTCAGCTGAGCTGTTAGGTCTCTAGTGTGGGATTTCTCTAGGTTTTTCATATAGGCATCTAGCGCTATGAATTTTCCTTTTAAGACTGCTTTCATTGTGTCCCACAAGTTTGGATACATGTGGATTCATTTTCATTAAATTCTAGTAAGACTTTGATTTCTTTCTTAATTTCTTCCTTGACCCAGAGATGGTTCAGCTGAGTGATGTTTAGTTTCCATGAGTTGGTAGGCTTTCTTTGGGTTTTGATGTTGTTGAACTCTAACTTTAAGCCCTGGTGGTCCAATATGTTACAGGAGATTATTTCCTTTTTTTGTATCTGTTGATATTTGTTTATGACTAATTATGTGGTCAATTTTAGAGAAAGTTCCATGAGGAGCTGAGAAATATGTATATTCCTTTGCATTTGGGTGGAAGCTTCTGTAGATATGTATTAAATCCATTTGCATCATAACCTCTTTTAGACTCCTTATTTCTCAGGTGAGACTCTGTCTGGTTGATCTATCCAGGGTTTAAAGTTGGGTATTGAAGTCTCCCACTATTAGGGTATAAGATTTGATGTGGGATTCGAGCTTTAGCAGTGTTTCTTTTACATAAGTAGGTGCCCTTATATTAGGAGCATAAATATTCAAGTTTGAAATCTCCTCTTGACCAATTTTTCCTGTGATGAATAAGTAGTGACCATCTTGGTCCCTTTTAATTGCTTTTAGCTTAAAGTCTACTTTGTTAGATATTAGGATTGCAACCCCTGCTTGTTTCCTAGGACCATTTGACTGGAAAATCTTTTCCCATCCCTTTATTCTAAGCCTGTGTCTGTCTTTGCAGATGAGGTGTGTTTCTTGTAGGCAACAGATGGATGGCTTCTGTTGTTGTATCCATCTTGTTAGTGTGTCACATTTTATAGGAGAGTTGAGACCATTGATATTAAGGGAAATTAGTGACCATTGATTCATATTTCCTGCCATTTTTGGTGGTAACTTGTTTGTATTTTCTTTTCCTGGGGTATTCTTCTGTGGAATTATTGATTGTTTGTGATTTTGTGCATGTATCTGGGGTCCTTAGGTTGGAGTTTTCCCTCTAATACTCTCTGTAGTGCTGGATTGGTAGATAGATATTCTTTCAGTCTGACTTTGTCCTGAAATACCTTGTTTACTCCATCTATGGTGATTGATAATTTTGCAGGGTATAGTATTCTAGTTTGGTAGCCATGCTGTTTTAGCGTCTGTATAACTTCTGTCCAAGCCCTTCTAGCTTTCATCGTTTCCATTGAGTAGTCAGGCGTTATTCTGATGGGTCCGCCTTTATATGTGAGTTGGCCCTTTTCTTTTGCAGCTCTTAAAATTTTTTCTTTGTTCTGTATATTTTGTGGCTTGATTATAATGTGGCGTGCTGACTTTTTTGGGGGGAGTCATATCTATTTGGTGTTCTGTAAGCTTCTTGTATCTTTATAGGTATTTCCTTCTTCAGGTTAGGGAAGTTTTCTTCTATGATTTTATTGAATACATTATCTGTGCCTTTGAGCTGGTATTCTTCTCCTTCTTCTATTCCTATTATATTCAAATTAGGTCTTTTCATGGTGTCCCAGATTTCCTGAACATTTTGAACTATGGCTTTTTTAGTTTTAGTATTTTCTTTGACTGATATATCTATTTGAGTTACTGAGTCTTCCACTTCTGAGATTCTATCTTCCTTCTCTTGAACTCTGTTTGTTATGCTTGTATCTGTGTTTCCAGCTTTTTTCTTCAGATTTTCTATTTCCATCTTTGCCTCATTTTTGCCTTTTTTATTGCTTCTATTTCAGCTTTTAGTTCCTGGAATGTTTCTTTCATAGATTTGTTCATCTCTTTCAATTTTTTGTTTGTATTTTCTTCTATTTCTTTAAGGCTTTTTTTTCATATCTTCTTTGAGAGCTTCGATGATCATCAAAAAGGAATTTTTGGTGTTGCTTCCTTCTGTTTCCTCTTCATTGCTCAGATCAGGTCTTGTATTTGTAAGATTGCCACTTTCTTCTGGAATTACCTTGTTGTTCTTTGTATTATTATGTAAGTTTTTGCAGTGACGTTTTTCCATGGCATCAGTGGTTCATGATTAGGTGGCTCCTGGTCAGTTGTTGCACTTGGGCTTGTGTGCCTCCTGTCACCTCTCTGGGCGTGGTCAGAGTCTGTCCTTCAGGGACCCCAGTCCTTATCTGTTTGCTCAGTTGAAGGTGGATGTGGGTAGCCATGCAAATTCCCTCAGCAGCAGCTGGGGGGAACGTGATAGGCAGACTTTATCTGCGCCTGCTACAGAGTGTGCTGGGACTCGCTCTGCAGACAGTACCTGGTCTTGGAAGTGGAACCAGAACCCAATTTTTGACTTTTCAACATATTAGCTCCCAGTTCACTATTGCATTCTCATCCATATTCCAAATTCCCAAAGCTGCCCGTCCGACCTTTTGAATTACTTACTTTGTGTTTATTTTGAGACACGGTCTCATGCTGGCTTCAAACTTGCTCTATTGGTGGGTATAATTAAACTCCCTAATTTGTACCCAAATAATTTTGGTGAATGAATGGCTCTTATGTAGATGGGTGCATAGAAAAGTCAATGCTCATTCTTAGAGGCCAAAACACATGTGAAAAATCTTCCCATTCGTACATATGTCTGGGACAAGAAAATAATGTCCCATATCCTATAGGATGACTCAAAACTCTAGCAAACCTGACTCAGCAGTCCTGTGCAAATATACTGAATGCTTTACCAGCAATACCAAGCATCAGACATAACAAGCTTTGAAGGGATCTGACAGAACTCCTACATTTAAAGTAAAGCCCATGATTGGTTCAGCCAAAAGGTCCAGTCACAATTTCTCCCCACAATGCCGAATGGGATACTTGATTTTTTATTTTCAGATTGACAATAAACAGCCATTCAGGCTATTCTTCCTGGAATGAAGACAAATTTTAAGTCTGAATCATTTGCTGACCACTGTGGACAACACCTGGACATTATTGTTATTGCTATTTTTTTTGTTGTTGTTGAGATACTCATTGTTCCTGCCTTTTGTACTACTAAATAGCAAATTAAATGGTGGAAGCTGGCGTCAGAAACTAATGTTCAAGTGAAAGCCTTTGCTTAAGGAATCTTTATCAGTTCCAAGTTCATGGAATGCCCATATCGTTTAATGTGGGAATTGCAATATTAGCAGAACCCTGAGGCCTTGGAGTGCCTTGTGATAAGTGAATCGTGCCTTGTGATAAGTGAATCAAACCACCTCCAAGAAATGAACACAGAAGAAAAATAGACATCCAATTATCTCTTTTGTTATCTGAATATCACAAGAAAATAGTCATCAGCTATGAAACTCAAGATAGTTAGAAGGAGAAAAGTAGCATTTGATTAAAAGAAAGCATGCTCTATCAGCTCCTTGAGAGTAAGGTTGATTTCTGAGAAGGTGGTTTTACCATTTAGAATCCTTTTTAACTCTCCAGTTCTTAGTAGTATTTGTTATCAATTTCTCTGGGGATCATCATTTATGAAAATCAGTATATATTCCACTTGGGTTCAGGGAATCATGACTCCTCAAGAAATGGACTCATAATGATATTACCAAATACCACAGAAGGTTCTTTTTTTAAAATACAAGAACCTTATCTATTGCAAAGTATATTTGGGTATAAAACACTCTAAAATCCTAATTTGCAATGTATCTAAAAGTGAGTTCTTTCATTTCAAATCCAAAGCTAGTTTAATTCATATTCAAGTATGAAAGCTATCTTTTAATTTAATCACTGAACATATGATCACAAGTACTCATTGTGCTTTAGAAACTGTTCTCCAGATAAATGGGTGAGAGATTGCTGACTAGACATGGAAGGCAACCAGTTAAGCTTAAGTTGCAGGTGAATGCTGAATGTTGCAATACAGATACTTATAGTAAGAATTAATAATTCACTGTCTACCAGAAATTACATTTAACTGGATAATTCTTAATTTAGACCAATTTTTAAGTAATGCTAAATCTGGAAAATTCATATGATCAACTATTTCATGACTTTTGTTTAATCTTTTACAATATAACTAATTTCTCGGTACAAAATGACAGGATGAGATATTTCCTCCTGTTATAGGGTGACTCTTTTTAATCTTTTTTGTAGATGCTACATCACTGTCTATAAAATAAAAAGCCCAGTGTCAGTATAGGTTACCTTTTTGAAGGTATTGATAAGTTGAAACAGTACATTATATTGCTGTTATTTATGGTTATTCTAAAGTACTTGAAGGCCACATCATATTGCTGCAGATATGACAGACTTGACTCATTGAGAATCAAGCTGATATTGACCTGGAATTTTCATCCCAACTGGATAATTTGTATAGCACTGAAAGGTACAATGTACACTACCAGAGGTGAAATATAGTTATCATTCTCACCTAGCAGCAAATCCTGTGAGATACAGTAACAACTGGCATTGAAATACAGGCCACTCATGCAATACTGGCACACATTTAATGAAAGTTAATGAACAAGTTTCTGGCTAGTTTTAAGGCTCATTCCACAAGATGTGACTCATATCTAGCACTGTTATTAAAACCAAGAACTTGTGATTAAACAAGTTTGCAGAACTTGATACTACTATCTCCCAAATGGGCATAGTATTAGGTTGACTTTTTTTTTGTCTTTCTTTTGACTCTTAATGACTGATAGTTATACCCATCAATTGGTACATCACACAATTATCATCAGAGAAGCTTCTTTAAGCAGATAGCAATCAAGACAGATACACAACAAGTTAATATGCAGAGAATATGAGACTTTAGAGTGTTATCCCTACATGAGACATCAAAATCACACACACACACACACACACACACACACACACACACACACACACACACACATGTCCTAAGGCTCAGGGATCTTCAAAGAAGGGGATGAAAGACAGGAAGATTGCAAGATTGCAAGAGACAAGATAGTAGATGATTACAACCAAATAATGTTTCCTAGGCACAAGAGCAGTAGCACATATAAAAACAATAATTGCAATAGCATGTATAAACTTTTGCATGATCAAGTCATGCAAACTCCCAGCACTGAGGAGGGAAATAGTGATGAAGTCTCAACCATAGTTGAGAAGTTATTGGCAACTGATGGATAGCTGCTAGAAGAGGGAGCTTTTTTTTTTTTTTTTTTTTTTTTTTTTTTTTTTTTTTTTTTTTTTTTTTTTTTTTTTTTTTTTTTTTTTTTTTTTTTTTTTTTTTTTTTTTTTTTTTTTTTTAAGGATGCAGCTTCTGCAAATTTATTCATGGTCCAGTAGATGACCTTACACATACACATACTGTCAATTCAGTGTAAAACAAACAAATGCATAAAATTAAAAGGTAACAGTTTGATGGAGAAGAATATGAGGGGAGAGGTAGAACGTGAACTTGATCAAACCACTTTATAGGTATATATGAAATTCTCAACAAAAGTAACTCAAAAAAATATCCTTTCTGTTGTGGTATGAGGGCATTTAAGATATGATTAAGTCATATCTTTGTGATTAAGATTTCATCCTGTAATGGGGTCCCTGGAAGGTCCATGTGAGGACACTATAAAAAATTAGCCATTAGCACCCTGGCAAATGGTCTTTATCATGCTGCTTTCTCATGGCAAAGATCTAACCTGCATACTATGGGGAATAATTGTCAATTGTTTATAAACTATTCAGTCCATTTTTTTTGTTATGGAATTCAGTTGACTAAAGGGCCCTCCTGACTTCCAGGTACCCAGACATTTAGAGCACCCTACAGATTCTCATGGGGTTGTCCAGGGGTACGTCAACTTATAGCTGTATTTTCTTGTGTTGGAGAACCATGGAATCATGCTATACCCATAATTCATTCCTGGGACTCCCTCAAGGATTTAAGGCTGCTTTCTGGCTCCTAGTTGCAATTGAATTTCACCAGAATTGTGAGTATAATAGAGGTATTATGTTCCTTACTTCTCCAAGATCAAAGTTCCCTGCCTGATTGGGAACTGGATGTATCCGAGTAGCTCTTTTTTCAATCTATTATTTATTTTGCATTGACAATACTATTATTATACATATTATGAATGGTATGTCTTCAGTTGTGTTTATAATTAAGTAGTGATTGACTCAATGTGACGAACCTGTCATTTAAACTTAAATGTTCATCATTTTGATATGGTGAATATATGCAAATTCCTGTCTTCTGATATTACACGGAGAACTATTGTTAATTATACTCACCCTGCTATGGAACACAACAATAGAACTAACATTTCCTATAAAAGAATGCCCTGGTAATACTGTGTCTCTAAAAGAATGATGCCATTCTCAAGACTGATGAATATTGCAGTGACCAGAATGGGGAATCCACATGAGCAATCATCAAATAATAATTTATACCATTAGTTGATGTTACCTCTCCCTGTCCTTCTAATAAATTTCAATGTCTAACTTCTGCTCTCAAATTCTATAAGAGTAATGATTTTTATTGCATTTATTGCATTGACAATAGTCCTTGTCTTTCTGGGCCTGGCTTATTTCATATCACATATGGTACTTTGTTTCTCTTCATGCTGTCTCAAATGACAGGATCTCAGTAGCCAAGACAAGGAGTTAACCTGAACTCACAACAACAGACAAACAGACGAAAAAAAAAAATGTTCTGCATATACCAATGCTGTTATCTTTCCAAGATCCTAGTGAGTCCTTGGAGTGGCACAACTCCTGACCACTGCTGGGACCTGCTTTGTCACTTGTTATGGCTTGTGTCTTAAATTTCCCACAAAACCTTGTGTGGTAAGATTGGCCCCAGCTGACAGAGCAAGAGCCAATGGATGGCAGGGGACAGTGTAGGAGGAAAGGCAAGGCCTTGTTGTAGGAAGTAAGTCATTGGGAGAATGACCTTGATGGTCATATTAGGACCCCATGCTCTCTACCTCTCTTCTTTCTCTTTTCCTTCTCTCCATTCTTTTAACTATAAACCATTGGTCAGTCTTCTAAGAACTGGAGAAAAAAGATAAGAAAGAGATGTGCAGGTGCTGTGCAAACTTCAGAACATTCCAGATTCTTCCCTTGACTCCATCAGGCCCACAGTACTCCTGATGACATGACTAACTGTGAGTAGAAACTGTTTATTATGTTGACCTAAAAGAGCTCCAGTCAACAGCTCCCTGATGATTTTTCAGTGTGAATTTGAATTCTTTACCCCACCTGTCATCTCAGTACTTCTTGATTCCATAATTATACAATCATCTATTTTAAAAAAAAAAAATCTAGTAAACAATTTGGCAAGGTGGGCTGTAAGTTCATCCTCCTAGTTAGGCAATGAAAATAAAAAAATAGATTTATATCCTGCTGTTTTCATCATTATATTAAATGTATAAACTTTTCCTCTCTTCTCTTAATCCCAAAGCAGTAGATTGAAGAGGGACAGCCAGCCAGCCAGCAGTGAGAACATCCAGAAGAATCTTTCTTTTCCTCCATTAGTCCTAAAGCAATGGCTCTGAGAAGGAATGCAAGCTAGGGAGCAGTGAGAACTTCCAGAAGAATGCCTGCTGGGCAAAGCTCTAAGTTCTCCTGCTTCAGCCTTGGCTCCAATGGATACTCATTTATCAAAACTAAATTACTCTATCAAAAAGAAACACTTTCCATTTTAATAAGAAAAATTTGCATTTTCTCACCCAGAAAACTGTTTCTGGAATTAAATATCTTCCAAGATAATAACATAACTAAGGCAATTTTGAGTAATTGTATATATGATAAAATGGATTAAAACACTTAGAGACCTGAGAAGTTTGAGCACAATTTTCTGCCAATTGCAGACAAGAGTACATTTTTTCATTAGTTAAGTGGGGAATATCATTTAAAAAAAAGAGACTTGGTTATAATAATTGTTTTTCACCTACCATGTGAAAAACCTTCCAAAAGCCTAGGTGAAAATGCCACTTCAGGCAATTAATAGTTGCTCATTTCACACCACACATGTTGTTTTCCCACAGAGACATGTGTGATGCACAGTGAATAGTTCAAGATCAGTGGGTTCGGGTCACCTGAGTGCTTTTAGAGTGTGCAGAATGTAATTTCTCCTTGGATTGATTGAACTTAGGATAAAATGGTGATGACACTAAGCAGATAAAAGTGGGGCAGGGGAGCTTTGTGTTGGACCTCTCAACAGTTGTTTAATTTAAAATGAATTGCTTTGGATTTCTACATATCAACTGATAATGCTAAAAAATTGTACGTATTATATTTTAGAAGGTGATTTTTGCAAAAGGACATACCATAAAAGGGGGAAAATCCATGAATGGTTTTTTATTATTTTTCTTTCTCCTTAAAACATAAGCCACAGAGAACTTAACTCCTGTTCTACCTTAAGGAAAGGAGACTAGCATCGCCAATGAATGTTAGAGAACAATATACTTTCTGATGACTGACCATCTTACATACACACTGCTATGATAGCCTCCAATTGGAGCCTGTAAGCCCCAAGAATCAATGTCACTGAACAACCAGAGGCAAATGAAATAATTGTCCACCATTGTTTTATTAAAGATTAGGAAAGCTAGAATTATCTCAAAGCAAACATATCCAGCCACTAGGGATGGCTGAAGAGGAATGTTACAAGTGCTAACATAATGGAATCAGAGGGATACATTTTCCTTTTTGAAGCACTGCATCAATAATGTATTTGTGCTTTATTCTAACATGGGCTTCTGGGGAAAATCAAAACAAAGGAAATTCCATGTAAACAATGAAATCCAAAGTGAGGTCAGCATTGCCAGCCTCAGCAGGTTCCTGCAGTCTGAACTTTCCTTTTTTAAAAATCATGGCTAATTCCTCCCCTTGCACAGCAGTCCTGCTGGCTCACACAAGACAGAATCTGAGTGCTTAGACTTTGATGATTGCCTTCAGTGAGATTGCTGTGATTTGTATGCTAATGTTACTTTTCTGTTTCTTATTGTTGAAGCAAAGAAAATATTACCTTGTTTTCTTTACAATGTGTGGTGTTAAACCAGAAAAAATGATGAATCGACATTTTTTTTAAAACTATGAGTAAAGAATTATTTTTTACAGTAAGTAGAGACAAGGGAGAATTAAGATGAGGGACAGCAATTACACTTTGTGGGGCAAGAAAGGAGCCTGAGACTGTGGAGCACCTATCGAGTATGTGCAATGTTGATGTTCTCACAATAATTTCATATCCCTGTAAAGATGCTCCCAAATTGTCATTCTAATAGCAATGATATTACATTGCCCCCAAGAAATAAGCAGCCTAAATTGGACATTTGTCCAATCCATGATCTCTATGATCCATTACACTTGACCTTAGATATTATTACCCGCTTAATACAGGTTATTTGGTTGATATCTAAGAAGTCAGACACTATGTTGTACTTGGGGAGAACATGACATGAAGTACAAGTTCAGAGATTATCTCCACTGCTAACTAGCTATGTGATCCCTCGAAAGCACTGGACTGCTCTGGGCCTCAGTTTTCTTGCAAATAAATGAAAATCAGAATCATGCCTGCCTTGAAAAGCTGTTAGAGTAAATAAGCTAGTATTTATGAGATACCAAGAATAGTACCCATTGACTTAAAAGAAACAGAAACCAAATCTAATATCCTTCTAGTAGGAACTGTGGCATCTCTAACTTCATATCTGCCATGTGTTAGTCAGAACTGGTCAGATTGAGGAAATCTCCAAGTTCATCTAGGTTACACACATTTCAGACTGTTTATATCTAAAGGGTATTTCTAGGTAGTCAGAAGGCATCTGGGCTCTCAAATTGTCCAGTCAAAAGATATGTCTCTTAGCCACAGCATCTTGGCAGCCAGTGTTCTGCTGGGTGCATGGTTTTCTATGCACTAATGCTGAGGATCAGGGATGCAGGTGCAGGCGCAGGTGCACGGTGATAGCTATCTTGGGAGTTGGGTTGGGAGTATAGAATCAGCTGTGTAAAGAACATAAATTGGGAGCAAAAGAAAACTAGGACCTACTGAAAGCTCCCATGAAACAGCATGCAGGATTATCTTTTTATCCCCACCCAAGGCTTCCTGGTTCAGAGGGGGAAGGATAAGAACGCTGCGGGCTATTTTCAGCTTTGCAAGTAGCCTAGTGGAAAACTTGCATTCACTTAAGATAACACTTCCAGGGCTTCTGGAAACATTAAGCTTTACTGTCTGATAGGTTGTCTTTCTGTTCTCTTCCCTACCAGCCTACCCCAACTGGAAGACACAATACTTTATCACTTTGGTGCAGTGACATAATCAGTGACAACCAGTCTTGCCCTGATGAGGAATTCTGAATAGCAATTGCATATGTCATTGGCAGTAAAAGACGAGGAGAACAGTTCTAAGATTACTAAAGTAAATGCATTGTTTTTAGACAAAATTTTCAGACTTCCAAATCCAAAGAAGAAAAGAAAAGGATCACAGATAGCAGAGATATTGTGTCACTGGGCTCCTTCAGGCCTTTTCAGCTAAGCTAATCTAGGCTACTATCTTATATGATCTCAATAGATCAGGTAGGACACAGAGAATAAAGCAAAATAAAAATCAATTAAATTTAGATGATAGGAGGTGATGCAAACTCTAATAAGAAAGGAAAATATACACTAGTTACAAATGTATAGAAATGGAGAAACATAAGAGGTTTTATCTTCTTTCACAGAGAGAGTTGAGAAGTCATAATAATAAATGAGGACAATGGCTTTCCAGGGATAGTTACTGTCATTGACATAAAGTATCACTGTAACAAAGTTACCGATATTAACTGAGAGCTGAAAGCAGCATTTGTATCAGGAAAAAAAACAAGTGCCTACTTCTCAGAGGGAGCTCTCAGGGCCCACGAGGCTGGCATCTCTGGCTTGGGTTGAAAGATATGTTCAATAGTAAGAAAAAGTAAAACTAAAAACACTGTATGGACAAGATACAAGACAAAGATGAAGTGCATACAATTCAGTTAGCTAAATGATAAATTCAGTCCTGATTTTCTTCTACAAAACCTTATCTATGTTTATCCCAAATACAATAACACCAAGAAAACTGGGGGTATCAGTGTGTGAAGACCAAACCCAAAATTGAAGTGATACATTGTAAAGGTAAGAATGAAATCTAAGAGATCATATTCAAAGTGAGATATGATCATCAGCAGAAAATCTACTTGCACAGCTGAAAATTTACTCAGAATAAATTGTGACAGTTGATGTGTCAAAATCATCAAGTGCAGTCTATTTACAAAGTTGAAAAGGCATCATAGGGAGAGACTCAGCTGACTGTGACATTGCTATTAACCAATCATAAAATACAGATTGAGAATATTTCTGGTCTCTTTAAATGACAGGTACTATATTAAATGTTTCTTTAAACAAATTCCATAAAATTTTAAAATAGTCAATACTTGTAATTAATAGCATATATTTTAAAGATGATTAGAATATGAGCCAGTAATTAATTTTTATGTGGAAATTTGTCTTACTATGGGTTTTTTATTTCAAATGAACGCTTAGGAAAATATTGCATTCCTGTATAAGTTCATGTCCTCAGTGCCTGCTCACTTAGCTGGAACACCTGGGCTCTACTGTCAGGACAGTTACATGGACTGGATGTGAATGCATAGTAATGTGTAAATAGTGGTACTCCGTGTCAATGGACTGGGTTCCACTTTAGAGTGTGCTTGTGATATCCCCATCATCTTTATCTTCTGCATGCCTTGGTTGCCTTATTGCTAAAATGAGAACATGGGTGATAGGGAGGTAAAATTTTGAAAGCAACTAGATTAAAATCCAAACCAGTCTCTAAAATCAGTTTAAAGATCCAGATTCACTTAGCTTTCTTCCACCAGGGTAACAAATATGTGACCAAGGAGGGGACTCAATAGATGACCCATGGATTCTTGCTACTACAAATGTAAAATTTTAGAAATATTTCAACTTTTAATGATTAAGTAGTTTCCTCATTTTCTAGCAATACAACTGTCAAAATATATAAATTAATTTTTTTTTTACTTTTAGATTACTTCCAAGGTATTAAGCCTGAAATATTTTATTAGTTTTGTTAGAATTTGCATGCATTTTCTCTATCAACTGAATATCAGCCATTTTATGATAAGTGCACAAGCTTTTTCTCTTCTGTCTCTGGCCCTTCTGTCTGTCTGCCTTCTATATTGCCCTGCTATCTTGAAACTCCATTTGTAGGTCATTTAGCCACAAACTCTCAGTAATCCTCATGCCTCTGGCTCCCAAATGAAGAGATTACAGAACATCTCTTTATTTTGACATTTGGCAAAATCCAAGTCAAGTTGACCTGTACCCTCTAACTAGCCTTTGTAATTCACTAAGACTCTTAAGAACTCATGGTTCTTTCTTTTGCAACCAGAACTTCCAAGTTATTTGCAGAAACAAAAGAGAATAACTAAATAAATTGGCGAGGGGAATCTTAGAATTTATAACATGATGTTTCTAACATTTCTTAACTAGAAACTAATAACAGCAAAGGAAATTGAGAAATCACATCTAACTTAGCAGCATGCAATAGTTTCTGCAATGATACAAATAATTCTTATCTGCACTGCTGAAGATGGTGGACACTTATCATGTGTTTAAAACACCTGTGACATTTGAGCAAGTCAACAAAGAAACCAAAATTTTAATTTTATTTTCTTACAAATAGTTTAAAGTTAAATAAATAGCCTCACGTTGGTAATGGCCACAATACTGAATACAGCATAATCTTGTTGTTCTACCAAGAGAAAATTCCTTTGTCCAGAGGTAAGACTGTGTCTTACAAGTAAGCACACTTGTGACAGTGTCCACACATAATACTAGAGTGCATCTCAAGCAGGTTTCTTGTGTTATATCCTACACATTGTTCTCATATAGAAGTTGAGGTCATAGGCAAAGGACATACCAGGACAAGCTGAGAAAATGCATAGCTTACATTTGCAGGGGTTGTTTTAAAACCCATATAGAAAGTAGGTTAATCATATTCTATATGTGCTAATGAGAAACGCGAAAGGGGCTTGGGCTGATCATAAAACTTTCTCAATTGCCCTTTCATAAATTGGAGCATGTTTACCCTTCTGAATGAGTTACCCTGAGGATTCAGTCATGATGTTTTTGCATCTGTGATGCTTTCTGTGGGGAGATTTACATGGCAGTGAAGTGTGTCAGCATTCTCCATCCCCCTCCCCCAAAAATTCCACATCCTCGATTAAAATGCAAAGCTCAAACTATGTGATAATTTGTAGGAGAGGACTAACTATAGAATATAATTTTTGGAAATTTTTTATTACCTCCTTATAAAAGAATCGTTTTATTTTTAAAAGATGGAACAAGCACCTCACTAACAAAGCCTACTGACTTTCAATAATGTTTAAATTCTTGTCTCAAGCAAGTAGAGATTTTACATTAAAGAAAATAATTGTGAGTGGAGAGCAAAAAAAAATTGTTGTAATAATAATAATAAGAGAGCTATTTAAAATTTGGACTTTGGTTTAATTTTTCTAAATCTACATTGGTTATATATCATATTTTGTACAAAAAGTATATTCTTGATAGACTGCATTTTGTGTTGTTAGCAGTATGCAAATAATTATTTTTCAATGATGTACTCATCTATCTTTTAGAAATAAAATGGGTTTTTCTATGAACAGATAACCAAAATTTGTCTTTTATACTTCTCAGAGGAATTGAGACCCTTTTAGAAGAAATTTTTAAGAATCTTGTGTCTACCAGCTCCTTCAAGGCCCACAGCCCTCTTTCTCTCTTTACAGTTGCAATGTAACATTATTTGTTCTTATATGCATCAGTGATGTGTTTGCTCACTAAAACACAATTGTAGAAATGATGGTCTCCCTTCCCACATTATCATTTCCTGACTTCCTGATGGCAGTATTAGAAGACAACAAGAAAAGGCAGGAAGAAAAGGTACAAACGAAAGCCCATGTGATCTTTCCTTGGTGGTCTTGAATTTTTGATTACCTTTTCTTTTCCTTACCTGATAGCAATCAAACCTATTCACTGGAAAGGATTGGTTGTGCTGATTTTACAAATGTAGTAAATCACTTGAATCGGATTGTTCACTTTTCTGTCTACCAGCATATTTCACTTTGTTTCTGTGTAGAATAAAATAACTTCTGATGAGGTGGTTTCAAAAACCATCAAAAAGCTGGATAATGCCTTCAAGGAATGATGTACAATGCTGCTAAATCCTGCACAAAAGAATTGGGCCTATAGCTCAGCAGAGCCCTTTTTAGCACAAGGGCCTTACTGCTATATAGCATGCATGAGAACCTCTCCAGAAACACACACACAGAGACACACACAAAGACACACACGTGCACATGCAATCAGGAAAACAAATAATCCTATCTAAAAATGAAGTACATTTTTAATTTGTACTAAGAATTGAGGAAAGAGTTTTCAAAAGAAGTAACACAGCGGTTTAGGAACACAAATAAATATTCAACATCCTTAGCCATCAAGGAAATGCAAATAAAAGTTACCTTGAGATTGCATTTTACACCAGTCAGAAACACCAAGATCAACAAGAAAATGACAGTACATGCTAGTGAGGACAGAAACAGAAGAACACTTACTAATTTCTGGGAGAAGTGTAAATTGCTTCAGCCCCATGAAAATCAGCATGGAGCTCTCTCAAAATGCTGAAATGTTTGTAGCACAAGATTCAGTTATACCACTCTTGGGCATACATCTGAGAGACTCTATATCCTGCTGTATAGACATTTGCTCACCTATGTTCATTACTCTATTCCTCATAGTCACAAATTGGAAATAACCTAGATGTTCATCAGTTGATGAACTGATAATGAAAATGTGGATTTTAAGGCCCATTACATGAGATGAAAGCCATACTTGACTTACTAAAGTGGCCAAGAATTTGGGAGCAGATAAGGTTATGGGCCTGAGTGAAAAAACTACTATTATTCTGCTAAAGAAACATAGCAACAAAATGACTCCTAGTGATATATTACTATATCCATGGAGCAAAGCATCACTCAGACTCATCAGAGAAAATTCTTCTTGATGTAGATGGGAAATAACAAAGAGTTCCACAACTGGACAATATGCAGAGACTGGAAGACTTTGGAGCATTTATTCCTAAATGGGACATCTTTATCAAACTATTTCCATCAAGACTCAGGATTCTATGAAGAAAAAGAGCCAGAGAGATTTCAATAGTCAAATGTGGTAGATGACTCCAAGAAAACAATATCTTTCAGACACAAAAGAATAAATACAAATATAAACTTATAGAAATTGGGACAACAAGCACAAGATCTGTACAGGTTCAAACCAGATGTAATCACAGAACTAAGAATGGAAGTGATCACAAAGCCCAACCTCTAACTGGAAGCTATTTCTAAACAGGAAGTGTCAATCACACTCTAGCTTTTGTCCCATGTACAGGAGTAATTGGCCAATATGGAACTAGCTTTGTTTTATTTTGGTATGTCTATCTTATTGTGTTTTTCCTTTTTTTTCTTTTTTTATTTTAGTTTCTTTTTCATTTTTTCTTTTTTGGAGAACGGAACTAAAAAAGGAAGGGTGGAGTGTGGGTCTCGGGCTCTTGAACAATTTTGGCCATGCGACATTTGGGTCTAGATTTTTGAGGTTATCTGTTTTTTGTTTTTTGTTTTTTGTTGTTGTTGTTTTGTTTTGTTTTTTTTTTTGTGGCATCTGAATCCCAATACATCTCTCTTTTTTGTTTAACTAAGAAAGTTTTAAATTAATTATAAGACTATACATTATAGGGATTATCATAAGGTTGTGACTGGAGAGGGAAAGGCACTAACATAAACAATGTTATACTATAACTAACAAACAACAAATATAAGGTATATTCAATGTTTAGAATATTGGTATGAGGCTACGTATGGGGATTATTTTAAGGCTGTTTATTTTGAATAGTAAGAATTTAATATTTAAATTTTTTGTTGAGATATGAAATGATAGTAATTTCATTTAGTCTTTAACACTATTAAGACTTAAAAGGGAAAATATATTATTTGAAGATTGAAAGTATAAGAGAGTAACTTTTAAGATTTAGGAGAAGACAATGACAATTATCTTACAACTTTTTTGAATAGTTGGAGTATTTATTTATTTAGTTTTTTGCTATTGGCTTAGGATGTCTGACAAGTCTCTTTAGAAGCAGGGTATTTTGGGGATAGGCTGTCTTATTTTGTTTAGGCAGGCTTTGGTAGTTTTTATTTTTTATTTTGTTTGTCTAGATTGGATAGTGTGTATGTTGACAGCAGCCACGGCAAGTGTAGCCTTTTGTCTATTAGGCTATTATTTGTCAAAGAAGACAAACTTTTTGTGAAATGTTTATGATGTTCCAACACTATTTTAGGAAAGAAATAGTGACGTTAGGAGTTGTGTTTTTTAAGGCCAAAGTTTAGATAACAAAATTTTAAATGTCATATTTTTTAGGTCTATGAAGTGGTTGAAGACACTTGTTTATTTGATATATTTTGGTGTGTATCTGGGGGGCCTGAGTATTATGAATGTTATGTGACAAATTTGAGTAGTAGTAATTTGTAATTTTAGTTAACCAAAAGACTGAAGTTTATATTGTAAGAATACACAATTCATAAATGAGTGGATAGTTTTTGCATAATGACTTTAAGTATGATGATTTTATGAGTATTAACTAGGGTATATATCATATAAAGAGACAATAATATTTAACTATAATTATTGTATGAGTTATTTAAACAATTATATAAAACTACTTGTGTTTTATATAACTAATGTTAGTTTTATAACTAATGTTATGACTAGCATAGAAGTAGAAATTGTATTATAAAATGACAATAATGTTTAATATGTATTAATGTGTAAAATATTTTAAACAGATGTAGAAACATGTATAAAATAGAGAATTATATGTTTAACTTTGTATTAATATGTAGATTATTTTAATCAATATATAAAATAATTTTCTTTTTTTAATGTGTAAGATTTAAATTTGTGTTAATATATAAATTATTTTAATTAAATATATAAAATAATTTTTATTTGTATCAATATATAAGTATTTATATTATGGTAATTTGTTTGGGGCTCATCTTTTGACTAATAGTTGTTTGTAGGTGCATATAATAGTTTATGGGTTTTTTGTTTTTTTTTTTTTAAGATTGCTACACCTATATTTTCTTTGTGTTCATCTTTCCCTCTGAATTTTTTTTTTCATCCCTGTATATCCTTATTCAAGGTCTCTTCCCCCTCCCAACACATCTGGTCATTTTTTTCCTCTGCAACTCCCCATCCCCTCCCTGGGCAGGGAGCAGACAGTCCCATGGTCCCACTGACCCAGTAA
>PVIH01009764.1:0-80016 GCA_004025045.1 Sigmodon hispidus | reverse complement strand
AGCAGTAAGAAAAAATGATATCCTAAAATTCACAGGCAAATGGATGGATTTGGAGAATATCCTCCTGAGCGAGGTATCACAAACTCAGAGAGATAAGCAGGGGATGTACTCACTCACTAGTGGTCTCTAAACAAACAAACAAGAAAAAAAGCCAAACATGCCCAAGCGGCAAACCACAACCACCGAACAGCTTGGGATCGGAAATACCCTGGACTGACCCTTCAAACCCCAGTCCAACTATAGGAACACCTGACTCACTCTTGAGGGAGGGGGGAAAGAACTGGATTTGGCCAGAAGTGGAGACTGATCTAAGCATTATTGGGTCAGTGGGACCATAGGACTGTCTGCTCCCTGCCCAGGGAGGGGATGGGGAGTTGCAGAGGAGGTGAGGAGGTTTACATCATTTCTACAGAAAACATTCCACGGAGTCAATTGTCTTTTCTTTTATCAAGCTGTACTTTAAGCAATTATTGAGATATTTTTTAATATTAAGCTATTTCTAGTGCATTGCAATGACAATATAGAGTAGTTCTCCTAATAGCCAAGTAACTTTGCTTTCCTTCCAATCTTCCTGACACTTTTCAGTGACATTCTCTAGTCAATCTCTGAATGGTAGGCATGTTCAATATGCATAGATGGCTTTCATTTGAATGACTATACACTGTGAGGATTATGATATGATCTGCAGGCCCCTGAAATAAATTAAATGCTTAAATCTTATCACTCAAACCTTGCTACTGACCGAAAACATTGAATTAACCCACCGCTTAGAACAGTTACTCCAGTTGAGACAATTCTAAGCTTAGTGAGGTCAATAGCTGCATTTCACTCATTGGTCTGTCAGAGTGCTCGATGATGAATCTGATACAGAGAAAAATCTTTTGACTAATCAAATCAGTTTTTTTCCTCTGTGGTTATTCTATTTTAGCTTGCTAGAATACAGGATTGTCCAATTTTCTTTGCAGAATGGTAAAACTGCTGATTTTCAGCTCATGCTTTTTATGCACAAAATTGGGTTGAGGTTTCATATGTAGCCCATGGAGTCTCTGACAGAAAAATGTACTCAGTCGTTACTTCTCTCATCATGGTGACAAAATATCTGATAACAATGTAAAGGAACAAGGGTTTGTTGTAGCTCTCAGTTTAGGAGACAGTACATCATGGCAGGGAGGGCATGGCACTGGGGACCCTTAGGGCCATATTACTGGGAGCTTGCATTATGAGTTGCTCACATAGTGGCCACTGACCACAGAACTAAGAGACAGAGAAGGGGACACAGGTGTTGCATGAATTCTGGTTGTAATAAATGAAACTCAGAGCCAGATATTGGTGAAAGGCTGTAATATCAAAGAGAGGAAACAGACCACAGTCAAATCTTACCCACTTATCTGCCAGCTTCCTTAGACTTGCTCCTGGTTGCTTCTAATGCCTCCTCTGTCTTCCTAGGCCTGCTTTAAATACCTTCTTCGCCCAGCTGTATCACATCCAGGTTAAGATTAAAGATGTGGGCTACTTCTATTGGGTAGTTAGCCTTGAACTCACAGAAACATAGAAAGATCTCTGTCTCTGGAGTTACGGGATTAAAGGCAAAACACTTCCACTGCCTGCCTGGGAGCCTGGAACTCCCTCTATAAATCAAGTTGGCCTCAAACTCAGATCTGCTGGAATTAAAGGGTAGGTCACCACTCCCAGGTCTTTCCCAGTGCTATAATTAAAGGTGTGAGCTACCACTCTCTGATGCTCCTGCATTGACTCTCTTCTCTAATATGCCAGACTTGTTTTATTATATATAACATATCACCACATGCAGGCTACAACTCACGATGCCTGCCTGCTAGCAACCTATTTATTTCAGGTAAGCCTTGCCTCCTAAGGGTCCTGAAACATCCAAGAACAGTTCTATCAAGTGTTCAAGTACATGTGTGTCTTAGCAGGTGTGTGACATTGAGGCCAGAACACAAAGCAATTTTAATTTGACCACTTGACAGTTGAGGAACCTGTAATTCAGAGTACCCTTTAGGTTTTCAAAAATCACAGAGACATTAGATAATGACATCAAAATTAATTAAAAGTATTCTGCACAAGGTTCATGGTAACTGGCCCTGTTCTCATCCCCAAGCCATGCTTAGTAGGCCATTCAGCCTTCAGAGTCTATTTGAGGTTTTATACCTCAGAACAACAGGCTTCCTTTCGGGTTCTGCTTATGGTATGTCTCAGAACTTATTTTTTTTCCATTTAAGGATATTTAAGTTCCTTTTCTATTTTTTTAAAAAAAATTAAATAAAACTTAGACATGTAGTTTTTTTTTTTTTAGCACTATATGCCTTCAAGAGTATCTTGTTTTTAAACCTTAGACCTTAGCAAAGGAAGGAATCTGGAGAGATGGCTTATTTGGTGAAGTGTTTGCTTTGCACTGTTTCACCCTAGAACCTATGCTTTAAAAAATAAGGAGTAGTGACATGTATCTGTAATCCTAGTACAGGGAAGACAGAGACAGCACCCTTGAGGTTCGAAGAATAGCCAGCCTAGCCAACTGTTGATCTCAGACACCCTAGCTCAAAAAAAAGGTAGTATTCCTGAGAATTGACACTCAATGTTAATTTCTGTCCTCTACAAGAACATATGTGTGTGTGTGTGCGCGCGCACACACACACACACACACACACACACACACACACACACACACACAGAGAGAGAAATTTTGCATGGAGATAGTGTCTAATTTTCTATTGATGCCATGGCAAATGAAAACACATTTTGAGGTCAGAAAAACACATCTTTATTATCTTGTAGTTCTGAAAGTTAGAAAGCCCCATGGTGAGTCATGTAATTCAATGGGGACATCCAAATAATCTAAAATGATTTCACTATACTCACAGATGCCAAGTATTATATTCTGTGTATTTAGGAATAATTATTCTGCCTACCTACCATGGACTATTTCTCCTCCTTCCATGGTGTATTTCTTCACTGAAACTTCCTTATAGTGATGATAAAACTGTTCGACCCAATTCAATGCAGTTTATTTCTTCAACCCAATAAAGCCTCACCATGTAAGAGACACTATAATGGAAACTCTAGGGAAAACAAACCCCAGAACTCTGTGTAGTGTGACTCAGGATCACAGGAGTTTATAGTCCTGTTTGATTAACATGATATATATATATATATATACATATATATATATGAATTAAGTAGATCGTAAAAGGTTCTGCATCATGTCTAAAATTAAAATCACAAGGCAGGGATTACTTATGAGACATAATCCTAAATGTTCTCTGGCTTATTGAGCATGGAAACATGTTATCACAGTATAGAAACGTTCATTGCCAATTTTAACTTGGTCCTGAGGAGGTCTGTTAGGAGAGGAAACTGAATCTCCTAAGGAATGAGTAACTCACCCAAGGGCATGCAGAAAATAAACTCAAGAGCCTGTATTTAAATCCCATTATGTCTAATTCCAAAGTAAACACTCTTTCCACATGTCTCTAGACAAAATGAAATTGTCCACACACACACAAAAAAAAGATTATTCTGACTTACACCTCTGGTTGGATATCAAGCTAAAGAGCTCTGCATGCCTTGGAAAATAAAGTCCTATTTCACTCTTGTATGGCATGAGGCTAAAAGATGGACTTTTAAAAACGAATCCGAGTACTCATCTCTTTGAAAGCCAAGCACTTAGTTTTATTCAGTGTGCCCTGAACAATGGATTCCCAGACACAACTGACAAGTTTTGTTTCTGGTTATTCACTTGATACCTACCATTTGAAAACTGAAAACTGATATGTTGACTTCAGCTCATTAACAATGGCATCTACAATAAATATATGGTATGCCTGACAGATATCCTTTTTCAGTAACTGCTATAAAAATAAGCCCAACAGTCTGCAAATTCTCATGGAAAAAATTAATCATAGTGGATTAAAAAGAATCACTCACTGATTTCCACAGGCATTCTTTCCAAAGCACCAGGCCGCTCACTCTCGCCTTCTTAGTGGGGGAGAGAGAGGAACTAAAACCCAACACAGGTAGAGCAGAGTGGAGAAGACAGAAAGGGGAAGGGGGGCTCAACCTGCCCACAGCGACGCTCAGAGTCCTTATCCTTGTGGAGAAATTCCAGAGACTTGAGAGGCCCCAGCTCTTCTTTGAACTGATGTGGTAGACAGCCGAGAACAGGCAATTACCCACCAAGGAGGAAGAGACTCTCCACAGGCCACACAGGGAAAGACAGCAAAGGTTCAAAGGGTCTTCACAATGCAGAGGATGTTTGATGAAAAGAAGACTAGGTCAGGGACTGAGAGAGGACCGCCTCAGTTGCTCTCATACTCTCCGAGACTGTTCTCAACTTTCTATTCCTTTAAAAGCACTTAAAAGATACATCAGACTTGTGGGATCTTCTGTATGCTTTTCCCAAGGGAGGAAAAGAGCTACATATAGATTCTAAAGTAGCTGCTAATTCTTGGAAGAATTACAGGTAAATCATTTACATTGCTTAAGGTCTCAATTTCACTCTACAATGAATACTATTGGACCAGCTTTTCAGACATATTTTGAGAATCTTTTTTTTCAGCATTGGCTTAAAGAATTTTGGGAAGGCCTGAAATATTTCTTCATGAATGAATAGTTTACAATTCAGTTTGTTTCAAAGGCAGTGCCCTCCCAGCTGACTGATAAATTGTGTCTGAGTTGCATTTTGGTCAAGGTACCTGTGATCCAACAAAATACCTTGGAAGGCAGTTCCCATTGTGATCTTTTTTTGTGACTTCTGTAACAGCTGAAGTTGGCAAAGTAATCCTAAAAGTAGAGGTTAGAGAAATGGCTCAGTATTTAGAGGTGCATACGCTTCTTGCATTGCCAGTTCCTAGCACCCATATTTGATGCCTTACCACTGTCTGTGACTCCAGGTCCAGGGGCAATCTGATGTCTCCCGCCTCTGTAGGCATCTGCACTCACATTCTCATACTCACACACATACACACAATTAAAAGAAAATCTTAAAATAGTTAATCATAGCATGGAGCAATATCCAAATTAATCACATCTTAATATAATATAGGGTGTGGTACTGGGTTCTAAACAGAACAAACCCAGTGGGAAAACCTGTTAATACTCAGGCAAACGATTGAATTTAGTTAATTTCTTGGTTTTGATGAATATTAATTATGAGCTTAAATTTGAAGATGTTAGACAAAGCAAATTTGGGAACATCCTACTATTTTCAAATTCTTAGTGATTCTAAAATGACTCTAGGATGAAAATGAAATTTAAAAGACTATATCATTAGGTGAATACTGTATTTAAGTTGCTTGGCCCATGAGACATTTCTTTTAGAATTTGTTAGCCTTTTTCCAGTCTCTTTTGTGTAGCAGATGCTCTTCTGTATGTCCAGTCTTATCTACCTGAGCTATCTTTTGATGTATTTTCTGGTGTCCCAAAATTCCTTCCTGGGTGCCCCAAGACAGTGCTGTTCATAGAGCAGGATGCTTTTGATAAATTCCAACTAAATAAAGGAGAGTATGGGACAAGACAGTGTCACACACATAATGATGTGCAATTTGGATGTGATGTGAGAGTGAGCAAAATAGCTGTTTATAAAATATGGTAGCCCAACAAAACTGACTTTCCTGATAGTGTACTGTCCCAATGCTCAGCCACATACTTTGTATTGAAAATAAGCAAAGAAATTAATCTGAGATGGGAAGGATGGAATCTTAGCATCACTTTTGAAAATCTATGCTACCTCTCACCATTTTGACCTACATATACGTTCCCTGAAAATACAGGATAACTTAACCTTGCAAAGTCTTCAAAAATCAGCACTTTGCCTGGCTTGTGAATGGGCAGCATCTAAGCAGCTGTTTGTTGTCTCTGTTTATTTCTGTTTTCCATTGGACCCATCAGTAATACGAATAACAGCAGAGGCGTATTGAACTCCACTTCTCAAAAGGTTCAGAGAAACACTAAAAAGAACAAGTTCCTTTTATCTTATAAATTTAGCTTAAATTCCTGAATTCTTTTGGGGGCCGTGTTAGTATTGTTTGGATATGTAGGACAGGTAACAAGGGTTATTTTGTGACCATGCTGAGAAGCTTCTGTAGTGTGTACCTATGACTAAAATGATGAATTGTTTGGATATTACAAGGACTCACATAGTAAATTCTCCACTATTTTTTTCATTTGCACCCCTGAATAAGAAGTTGTGTACTCAGGTTGCCACTATCCCTAACTACTAAAATTGCTTTGGACAAAGCTCAGTGTACACAGTGAAAACTTTACACTTATTTTTCTACCTTCTTCCATTAAAATGTTAACTGTACCAAATTGGCTTGATATATAACCTGACAACAGCATGACATGGGCTGTTAAAGCCCAAGACAAAGCTCTAAAATTTGACCCAGAAAAACTGATTTTTCAATATCGTTCTGAAAAATTCTTCACTAAAACTTTAAACCAGAATCCTCTTAGCCTCTTTGCAAATCAGCTTTATTGCCTAGAAAGCCAGAACAAGAAGCCTAACTTTGCAAGGCAGCTTTACAGCAATTGCAGCAATAATGAATGTGAAAGCCCCAGGTACAGAAGAGAATCACAGCGCTTTCTTTATTCTTGTCCATTTAACTGTATTATCTTACGTTAGGTCTGTTTCCTTCAAGAGAAATAATCTTAGGAGCTCCTCCCAATCCTCGTATTTAGAACTTGAGTTGGTCCCTGCTGTTTTAAAAAGCAGCATGAGGTTTAGCAACCCAAACAGAACTGAGACATGCAATGTAGCCTTCGGTCCCTCAGTGGGAAAACTGTGGTTCACAGGATGGCAGATATGGACATGCAGATACTGAGACTGGAGTCCAATTAGATTTCTGAGAAATGTGGAAATTCCTTAGAAATCCAATCCTAACCCTAACCCTAACCCACTCCTGCCTGGCTTCCCTGTTGGCAGCTCCTCTATTTATTCATCCCTAGACGTGCTGGACAACTTGAGGACCTGATGTGAGGTGTTAGCTCCATTCAGTTGCACCTGTGCAAAAGCATTAGTTAATGTCTCACTGAAGTGTTCCACATGTTTGTTACCTCAAGCCGGCTTAGAGATGGCATTCTCACACGCTCCCCTAATCCTGGCCCCTATAAATCCTTTACCAGTCCTCTTCTCCATTGCCCTCCCTATCCATCAAGAGATAAAGAACATGAAGTTGAGTGGGTAGGAGGGGGCAGGTCTGGCAGGAGTTGGGAGAGGGGAAATATGTTCTAAATACATTGTGAATTCTGAAACAATAAAAAATAAAAACGAAAAAAGAACTTGTTGAAATCCTCTGTTGCGTACAGTGTATCTTTTCACAAAAGAGCTGTGCTCTCAGCCTCTCCCCACCCTTTGCATTTGGGGAGCGGGGAAAGAACCGTGTATACTGGGGAAAGAGTGGGTAGGGATGTGAGGGGCAGCCATTTCTATATATGTAAGGATTTGAGAATAGCATGTGACAACTACATACAGGAAAGAATGGGCAAATATCTTGTCACAAACATAGGTTCAAAGAGGTTTTATTAAATCATATTTTATGTCTAAAACATAAACTATGCTGCATTTGATCAATATTAGGTTTAACGAGGTGTAATGTCTTGAAGACTTGCCTTTTTTCTCACATTCAGAAATAAGTCACAATCTACATAGGTAAGTGTGGTGATAGATAGTACATTTAACAAAATAGTCTGGACTATCAGAGGACAGAACCATCTCTTCAGCCTTTGTTTTGTTTTTTTGAGACGGGGGTTTTTTTGTGTAATAGTCTTAGCTGTCCTGGAATTTGCTTTGTAGACCAGGCTGGCCTCAACTCACAGAGATCCTCCTGTCTCTGCCTCCCAAGTTCTGAGACTAAAGACATGTGTCATCACTGCCTGGATGTTAAGCTTTGAACTCACATAAATCTGTCTGGATCTCCATATCCCAAGTGATGTAATTAAATGTATTATGACTCCCTGACCTTCCTAGCTTGGCTGTGGGTAATTCTGTCCTCTGATATTTCAGAAAACTTTTGTTAAATATATAATATATCATCACAGGTCAACTAGAGTTTCTGTTACTTCCTCTCAGGTGTTGAATTAAGGCTTAGTTTATGTACTCCACTATTTCTTTTAGCATATTTATTATTATTGCTCCTTCAAAGACATTTTGGTGTGATTTAAATTCATTATTCCAAATAATTTACACAATTTGTATTTAGCAGAGTGACCACACTTATGCTCAGAGAAATGTTCATGTGAATGACTATCATCCACATGGAAAATCTCCTCATAAAGTGAACACAACAGCTGGACAAACAACAGAGATAAGCAAATGAAACAGAAGAGAACCGAGAGGACAGTTCCATATCACCTCTGTCATCCTCACCCAAACTCCCATGCTCTGAAAGGAGAGTAAAGTAGGACCCATCTTTTCTATGGACCCTAGCTCCCAGTCTGTCCCAGTGAACTTGAGCACAGACTGACTCCATGGCCTGAACCTCAGTGATGGAGCCTACAGGTATAATCCAGGTTGGTATTCAGGGTCCAAGACTCAGGACTACACAGCTAGGAACCAGATTCATAGATCAGTCATCCAGACTTGGGCTTGCTCCTCATATTTCCACTTAAATCCCCCTTTGTATGTGAATCTATTCCCACCTCTATGAACCTAGGAATCAGACTCACCTCAGTAGATCCTAGAACCAGAATTCTATTCAACTCCAACTCAGGACAAAGTCACCTCCCATGAACCCAAGACACCAAACCTACAACAGTATCAAGATGTTCTATAGACTCAGGCCTACCATAGCATCTCAGCTCCAGGTCAGTTCCCCAGGATGGAGACTACAGAAGCTTCTTATGGATTTATGCTATGTAAACACCTAAACAAACATAACTGGCAAGAAATATCACTGGCCCAGGATCCACAGGCGTTAGGACTCAGAATCTGGGCCTAGTCCAGATTTCCCCAGGTAGAATACTATGCTATACTATGCCATCCCATGTGGACTCAGGTACTAGATTAGCTCCTGTGTATCTACCTGCTAACATGAGCAACAAGCCCACTCACCTGGGGTCTATTCACAACCTTCCCTGTAAACACCAACATAAAGGGATGAGCAGAAGGAATGGTATCCCTTGTTGAAGTCAGTCTGGAAAGAGTGAAAGAAATACTCATTTCATCAAATGTGTAGATATCAATTCAGGGACAAAGGGCCACAAATAATAATAAGGGAGCCATGACATCACTAGAAGAACAGAGCATCACATACAAAATCAACCCTGAAGAAACAGAGATGTATGAATTGACAAAGAGGGTTTTCTAAGACATAAACTCTAAAAGCTCAGCCGCAATAAGAGAACATAAATCAAACAAAACCAGGAAAAGAGTATGTGAGCAAAGCAAAAAACTCCACAAAGGCAGAAGCTGGAAAGAGAACCACACTCTGGAGTTGAAACATAACTGTAAGATCCCACTGTGTTTCATGAGCTGACTCAGTTGAGAGGAGAAAGAACCAGTGAGTTTGAAGGCAGACCATTTGAAATTCTGTATTTACCCCAAATTAGCTGTGTGATATTTCTATTTGTGAGTTAAGATAGAGAAAGTGGCCTATGCAGAAGAAAAAAATAATAAAAATGAGTGAAGAGAGTCATGGATTTAATAAAATACCACCAAACAAAAGAGTATGTGCAATTTCATATTCCTGAAAAAGAGAAGTGGAAGGACACTTAAATGGTAAGTCCTAAAAGCTAGGAAAGGAAATGCCTACTCAGTGTCTCCAGAGCTCTAACCATCCCAAAGATGAATTATAAAGCAACTTCAATGAGGTATGCCATAATCAAATTCTCAAAGACAATTTTGAGATTATCAAGAGAAAGAGACTCACCATATACATGAGAACTTTCATAAAACCAGCTGCAGAATTCTAGGCAAAAAACTTTAAGGTTGTGAGAAAGTGAGATACATAAGTAAAGTCATTGAAGAAAAAATAAAAAAACATGCATACAAACCTGAATACAAGATACTCCATATGTGTAGACACAAACATACAAAAGAACTTTTCCAAATAGAAATAAAATCACACTAACAATAACAACAATTAAAAAAAAAGCCTCACTTAAGTACTGGAAATTCTAATACCAGGCAGGCAAACTAAGAACATTCTAATATTGCTATAGTGATCCATAAACCACATTGAACTCATATGAAAGAAAATATAAACAAATGAGTAGCTACAATTAAACACAAAATTCTAAAAAATGCAAACTACATATTATGCATATCATGGGGTCAATAACATAAAACAAAAGAGAACAGGGATTTAAAGGGTAAACTATTTCCGTACATTACACCATCTTATATCTAGAAAATTCCAGACACTACAACAAAATACTTTTAGATATGGAGCAAACATTCAGTAAAGCTTTAGAAGAAATCAACATAAACTTTACCAGTAACAAACTATGAGAAAGTTAATTAAAACAATAATTCTACACAGTGTAACCAAAATAAATAAAATAAAGTAAGAAATAGTAAATTCATTCAAAGAAGTGAAGAAACTGGTACATAGAAAATTAAGAAACTGGAGCCCAAAACCTCGAATAACCCAATAAAAAAATGGGGTTCAGAACTAAAAAGGAAATTCTCAGAAGAAGAATTACAAATGGCTGAAAGGCACCTGAAAAAGTGCTCAACATCTTTAGCCATCAGGTAAATACAAATCAAAACAACTCTGAGATACGATCTTACACCTGGATAACATAAAAGACACATATGAAAGCCTGTACTGGAGAGGGTGTGGAGTAAGGGGAACACTCCTCCATTGTTGGTGGGAGTGTAAGCTTGTTCAGCCATTCTGGAATGCAGTATGGTGGTTTCTCAGAAAACTGGGAATCCATCTCCCAAAGGATTCAGCAATACCACTACTGGACATATACCCTAAAGAGGCACATTCGTATCTAATCTAATATACAAAACACATAAGGCATTTGAACGATTTAGAAAACACCAATCTGCTTAAAAATAACAAGGGTGATGAGAATGCGGAGAAGGGAGAACTGATGCACCATTGCTAAGAGTGATACAGCCACATGGAAAACAAGACGGAAGGAAAAAATTTAAAAACTTGGGTGCCACAAGACAAAACAGACCCAGTACTTGGTAAATATCCAAAGAAAATAAAATCAGTGTACACCCATACTCCTGTATTTATTCCACAATAGTAAAAAAAAATCGAAATAATCTATATATACATCAATGAACAAAGGAAATTTTCATACACACAATAGACTATTAGATAATCACAGAAAGAATTAATTCAACTGGACATAGTTCAGGTGTTTGTCTTAATCCCAGCATCTGAAGCTGAGGTGACATAATAGTACCATATCTCAATAGAAGATAGAGAGGAAGAGAGTGAAGGAGGAGGGAGGGAAGAAGGGAGAGAGGGAGGGGAGGAAAAACATATAACGTCATCTGTAACAAAATACAGATGAAACTGGATATCATTATGTTAAGTGAAGTAATCAAAGCACAGCATGACAAGTGGCATATAATCTAACTCATATAAAGACTATTAAAAAGTTGATCTTGTGGAAATTGAATATAACATTGTATTTCTCTGAGTCCTGGAAATTATGGGTACATGAGGGAGGGGGTCAACCAGTGTGTATCAAGGTGTAGTTCCAAGTTAGTTCTGTTGTGCTCTTGTTACATGGTACTTCAAGTAAAGACAGAAGGAAGAATCTTGAGTGTTTTTGACATAAGGATGTTTGGGAGTATATGTTTAGCCTTTCTTAAACATTGTATAAAATGGAGATGTTTCAAAACATCATCTTGCCACCCAGATGTATCCACATTTTATGTACCAGCCAAAAGTAAGTAACTGGGCTGGAGAGATGGCTCAGGCATTAAAGGCTAGGCTCACAACCTATGATATAAAAGTAAGTAACTGAAAGTATTGTTTCTCTACCTGAGGTACAAATACATTATTCTGCATTTTTGTAGATATTTCAATGTTTGGGGTTTTTTTGTATTTTTTTTTTTTTTTTTTTTTTTTTTTTACCATCATCAGGAATCTTACAGTCACATTATCAGGCATGATGGCCAAAGTAGGATTTTTCACATACCCTGGAATATTTTGCTAGATAGTTTTCCCATTACTGGTTTGCATTACTTACTACTTATTATACTGCAATAATGTATCAAATTCCATATTTATTTGAGCACATGACTAGATAGTGGTTCATAAATTCATTTTCATGGTAATTTATAAACGCTATGTAAATATAACCACCAATCATTATAAGCATTCTAGGTTTCTGCTATTATCTGTGCCAGGTTCCCTTCATTAGTCCTTAATGAATTTGTCATGAGGACCTTTAGAACTCTACATTTTCATATATTTAAAAATTATTCTCTTAATCTCTAAATCTTACTTTCATCTATTTTGGAGTTACATAGTTTAATTGTTGGTCTCTATGAGAAGAAGCCTTTTTGAATGCAAACATTTATTCAATTATTTTCTGTATTCTTTAATGAATGAATGTTTATAATTTTTATATGAGAACATTGATCAATATATGCATTTGTACTATACAATACTTGTAATTAATAATACATGATGTGATTACTGTCTACAATATAACACATGTAACATCTATTTTTCTTTCATCATCTTCAATGTGATTTATAACAAAAGAAAACAAACTGGTTGACTTAAACAACATTAAGTTACTATCTTATAGTTTTAGAAGTCAGAAGCCCCAAACAAAAGTATAAGAAAGATATATGCACCTTTACACTTTGTAGAAGAATCCTCCTTAGTCTTTTCCTAGCATCTGGTTAGTAGCTGCAGCCTTTGGCATTCTTGGTCTCTGCTTCATGTCTAAATCCCACTAACTTAATTTGTGTCTCTCATCTCCTGTGGTTATCTACTCATAAGAACACCAGTTATATTTGAATAAGAACCATTTCATTGCACTCCTGTTTGGCTCTACCTTAACCAGTAAAAGTTTCAACCTGAATTAAGAATGTTTACAAGTCAATAAGAAAAATGTAGAAAATACAATAGAAAGGGCCCTGAATAGGCTTATATTACTTATTTTGTGACTCTATGACCCAAATTACATTAACAGAAGCAACTTAAGAGGGGGGAGATTTATTTCAGCTCCTGGTTTCAGTGGCCATCAATCCACCATGGTGGAACCTCTCAGACTCCAGCAGTGGCAACATGTAGTGGAGGCGTTTCATAGAAAACTAGAAAGCCAAGGAAAGGAAACGATATCACCCTCCTGACATCCTTTTTCCATCTTTTATCTATGTCCCTGGCCACTGAAATGGTCCTTTCAACAGTTAGGATCTCCCACTTTTAGTTAATCTTCTCTGGAAAAAGGCCCACAGACACACTCAGAAATGTACCTAGGTCACTTGGTAGATTCTAAATGGAATCAAATTAAAAATGAACATTAACCATGACAAGATTATTTACCAGAGAGAACTGAACAAACAGACTGAACACATAGGGAAATGTAATGTTGCACTAGTCACTGAGAGAAATAAAAGGCTAAAACAAACAACAACAACAAAAACCACCTATGATGTGGGATGTCTTTCTGTACACTGTGAATATCATTGGGTTTGGGACTATGGCAAGGCATCCTTAAAAGAGGAGAAAAATCTAAGCTTAGATAAAAAGAAATAATGGCAGAGTCAAGAGAGACATGATCCAGCTGCCCCCAAAACAAGATATATATATATAAAAAGGCCATGGGCCACATAATAAGACAAATTAATAAAAATAAGTTAAATTAAGATACAAAAGATCTAAGCTAACAATATGCCTAAGCCATAGGCCAAACAATGGAAAATTAATATAAGCTTTTATATAATTATTTAAGACAAACAATTATAGACAGATCTTAGGGCAAAAAACTTATTATTATAAATGGCAGTCCAACATGTATCATTTATATCCATATTATGCTTATAGAAATGATTAACAAAGATAGATTATTAAATCTACTTTACTCCAAAAACTGACAATTAATCTCAAAATATTTTACATTAATATAGATTTTGGTCTATTGGTACAAATTTAAGGTCAATTTTGTTGTAATATACATTTCTACTTTTGTTTAAAATATTATGCTTATATAACTCATTTAAAATTATAATCTATAATTAAAATTCAGATTAATAGTCATCCATAATAACCAAGCTTATAGTCATGTTAGTTAAATTTTCATAAGTACACAAAAATCTATTTCAATTAAATAAATAATATTCAAACACTTCATTTTTCCTGTTCTGCCTCTAGGAGCATTTTTTCTGTTCTGCATCTAAATGATACTTGAATAAAGTTTCACTTGGAAACAATTTTAGACTTTAACAGAAAAAAAGGAATCTTGATTCTTAGTACAACACAGGCAATAATTTGCTACTAGAGGAAATATTCTCCCTCTAAGGTGGATTTGAAACATGGCCCACAAACTAACACAAAATTTTTGAAGGAGAGGATCTTCAAAAATAGGTGACCTCCAAAACCAAAAATATTACCATGTCAAAGCACCATCACGATATCCAAATGCTTGGGGCTAAGTGGTCATAGACTGAAGCCATAAGCCAAAATAAGTCTCTTCTCCTCGAAGTATGCATCAAATGGTGTTGTTTCTAAACATAAAACGAATCTATCTTTAGCTTCCTTTCAAGACATTATACAAATACCACTTTTCTTTACCCATTTGAAATGCAAAATCATAGTTAGATATCATTGCACATATATAGAGTGTTTGATATTTTTCAGAAGGATATCACATATTGGTGAGATGTTTCAAAAATTGAAAAACAGAACACAATTCACAACAGTCAATATATGAAAACAATCCAGAAATCATTATCAAACTGATACTAGGGAATGCACTATGGGATAGACAAATAGTTCTCAGCCTTCCTAAAGTTGTGATCTTTTAATATCATGCTGCATATTGTGGTGATATCAAGCCATAAAATCATTCTATTCCTACTTTATAACTGTAATTATACTACTGTTACATATCATAATGTAAATATCTGACAAATGGTCCCTGAGGGGTTGCAACCCACAAATTGAAAACCAGCAGAATAGACACCCTATAATTACAGAAGTGTTAATCTTCACTTAAAGACAACTTTTCTTGACTTCGTAGATTTTCTTTTCCCCAGCTAACTTGCATCATGTTTACGTTTAGCTCACTTAATTTTACTTTGTTAGTACTCACTTGATTTCTACCTCCAACCTGATTGATTCCCAAACAACTCTTTTCTCATTTTAATTAATCATTTCTGAACATTCTTATTAATAGATAATTTAAAATATGAACTTGCCTGTAATAAGAGGTTTTTGGCCTGTCTGGCCAGTGATCCAACCTGCAGACCTGCGGTCCTACAGAAACATATTAATTATATGCTGCTTGGCCTATGGCTCAGGCATATTGCTAGCTAGCTCTTGCATCTTAACTCAACACATTTCCATTAATCTGCCCTGCCACATGGTTTGTGGCTTACCTATTATTTCTTTACATCTTACTTCTTGGGCGACTGGATCTCATCTCTGTCTGACTTTGCCCTCTTTCCCCAATCTATGATCAGATGTTCTGCCTCCTTCTAAGATGCCTGCCATAGATCCAAACAGTTTCTTTATTAACAAATGATATTCAGAGCACACAGAAAGCCATCCCACATCACTTGTGCTGCTCCTGGACCTGCTCTTCCTCCTTTTACCCACCCTTTCTCTGGGCCACAGCAAAAACACAGAAGCAATGATAAGAAAATGTCAGGGCTGCTCAGATTCCTTGGTCAAATCAACCTTGAAGCATCCACACCCAGGAAAATTAGCAATTCTAATCTTCTCTGAAACCTTGTGTTAAATGGAGTAGTTCTGACCACTATTCTCAGGGTTTCAGTATTTGGAAACACCAGGCACTCTGGCCCTCTCAGCATGGAGGATTGCCCATGTTCTCCATTTTACCAATAGAAAACTAAAGATGATCTAAATACTTTGCTCAAGCTCACCAATGCAGAAAAAGGTAAGCCTAGGACTCGAACCCAGAAGTTCAGTTTCAGAGCTCAGCTCCTTGCTATCCAGAGGAATGGGAATTAGCAAAGATTCAGATAGAAATGATACATGTGAAAAAATTGTTGAAGTTAAAAAAAATGTCCCAGGGAAAGGCAGGTTTCTCACTGACTTATACCCTTCTTAAGATTGCGAGTAGAATGTATCTCCTTCTCATACAAATATATCTTGAGTATAATTCATTCAAAGAGCTAGGAGGCAGAACTAGCTCAGATTTGAGGAATCTTAAGTTTGGAAACTTCTTTTGCACAAACTGCACCAGTGGAACATCCCTGACTCTAGTGTTGAAAATGTTCTGACATCTAAGACTTCTGCTCTATCAGCTTGGCACATAAAATATTGTAATTTGGGGTCAATAATGCTCAATCTGTATTTAGTTTTATACATTAGATGGAATGTAATCCCATCACTCCAGACCAGCTAGGACATGAAGATTCAGCATTTAACAAAATTTATGATCTTCCTCATCTTCTCATTTTTTTTTCCTCTCTCATATTTTGTTAAGACCAAATCTGTCCCTAGAAGTCACAAAGAATTCTCCACAGGCATGAAAAGAGTCGTGTTGTCTCTTTTACCTTTGTTTTCTGAAACTGACCTTTCATGATCGATTAAAGGAAGAAACTGTCAGAACTTCCCTGTAACACTAAAGAGAACTTGGGTGGTCCAGCAGGGCAGATGGGGCAGATGGGCTTTTAGAGTTCTTTCATTGCTGATACCTGCTGATGACTGACAATACTGTTAGGGCTCCAGGTGCAGTATGAGACTAATGGGGCTTCCCCACAAGGATAACAAGGGTACATCAGGCAGATCGACTCTCCTTTCTACTTATCACTTGGATCTTTTTTTGTCATCACAAGACTATTCGGTATCAAATTTAGGAGAAAATTTAAGCAAAAGAAGAAGTCACAGATAATGAAAACTAGTGATTGTCCGAATACCACCAATGAAAGGTTCCTAGGAGAAGGTAGTCTTAACATTCTCAATTCTGACTCTGGTTTCTTTTCAGCACCAGAACTGGGGACCATCTCCCCAGCTCCTACTTAACATGTACAATGTCTTAGGTTTGATCCCTAGCTCCATAGAACAACAACAACGAAAAGCTCTCCCAGTATTGGTGAATCTCTCTCTCTCTCTCTCTCTCTCTCTCTCTCTCTCTCTCTCTCTCTCTCTCTCTCTGTCTCTCTCTCTGTCTCTCTGTCTCTCTCCTCTCTCTCCTCTCTCTCTCTTTCTCTCTCTCTCTCGCTTTCTCTCCCCCCCCACCATTATACTAAAGTCAATGAACTTGAGAAAATTGGCCCCAAAATGTTTAAAAGTATTCAGGAGTCTCCTATCCATACCAAAATTTTATTTTTTCTTCTATTTAAAAGGTCTCTAATAGGGTTTTGACCAGCACCAGGTATTGTTGGTATTTTTCATTTTCTCCACTGTTGAGAGAGTATGACAGTATATTTTATTATGATTTCATCTCTACTTTCATGATGCCATGAACTTTGCCATTTATAAATCTTACTTAAGTTTAGATGAGTAGAGTTTTGGTTCATTCATTAAATATTTATTGAGTTGCATCTACATGCCAGAAACTCTTATAGGACCTAGTAAAATTCAGAAGGCATTCACTGGTAAAGGTGAAAGTGGGTTTCTAAGCGTACATTCACTAAAGATAAGAAATAAAAGGAGTGTCTTAGTTATGGTTTTTAATGTTGAGAAGAGACACCATGACCACAGAAACTCGTATAAGAAGAAAACCATTTAATTGAGGCTAACTTATGATTTCAGAGGTTTAGCCTGTTATCATCATGACTGCAAACAGGCAGAGATGGTGCTGGAGAAGAAGGCAAGAGCTCTATATCTTGGTTTGCAGGCAACAGGAAGTGATCTGAGTTGCTCTGAGCAAAGTTTGAGCATAAGAGACCTCAAAGCCTACCCCCATGGTGATGCACTTTCTCCAACAAGGCCACATCCCCATAATTTTGCCATTCACTTTGGGGTCTATTTTCTTTCAAACCACTGTAAGGAGGAAGCAGTTGTTTTATTTAAGTACAGATCAATGAGAAGACTGAGGAGATGACATTTGAGTCAAACATTTAGGAATGAATAGAAGTCCAATGCATATAGAGACTGCAAATAAGGCACCAATTCTTATGAAAAAATATATTCACTTAGGGAAATTCCTTACTTTTAACTTGAGTATGAACTTAGGAAATAAAGATGGGTCATATTGTTAGAGACCACTGAGGTCTTCTTTTACTGATCTACATATATTTCCAGATTTCCCCAAGCAAGTATACCCTTCTCGTCTTATAAACAATGATGCTAAAAGGGTACTTTAAAACAAACTTAGTACAATTAATCAATTAGATAAATGACCACTTTGTTTTATTGGGAGGGATTCAGAGATAAGACAGTGTACATTTTCAAACATCAAGGTAGGTAGATGAGTCCTGAGCCTGTAGGAAGCCATGACCTACAAAAGAAGCAGACTCTTATTTCCCAAGTTTTACAAAATTTTCATTCAGAAGGAATTAATTATATAAACCCTGCTGCACTATAATAAAAATTTAGCAATAAAGTCTCATGACTAAATCTTGACTTAAGACTTCTTAGTGAATGAGCATTAATGAGGGTGAGGCTAATTATCCTTCCCTTCATTTCAGGCTGTTCTTATAAACATCTCAGTTCCTCATATGCTATTTAACAGATACCCACTATAAGATCAGAAGCAAACTGAAAATATTCAAATATGTAAACATATACACTTAAAGTGTTTTGTGTTGCATGCAATGTGTATTTGTAGCGCCCCATAGGATTCAAAGACAGAGAAAGTCATCAGGCCTGCATAGCTGGTGACATTAGAGATGGCTTTTCACAGGATGGAAGGATTTAGATAGAGTTATAAAAAGCAAAGAGAAGTTTGAGTAGAGGAGACAACAGAAGGACAAATGGGTATTGGGATTCTAGTGAAAAGAAAATACCAACTTGATGTGGTTGGTGCTCGAAATCAATACCATTGGTTGGTGTCTTAAACAAATGCACATCCAGTGTTTAAAGAGTACTGGGAGTTGAACTATGGTAACACCTTAGCAGGAAAAATACACATACATAGACCAGTCATCAAAGTCATGACAAAGCCAGCCTCTCATCTGTTTTTTGTAATTCTAGTCAGAAAAGAAGACACGAATCTATAAATTTGAGCAAGCATACTCAGTTCAGTACTAAGGGCTTATAAAAACAGGCAGCATGGACTGGCCCTTTTGTCCTCTTGTTCCAAAGGAACAGAGTCATAGACGCTAACAACTTCATGCTCAGAGTTGGTGTCACTGAGGAAGCCAGGCTAAAGGCTCAGCATTGTTCACAAGCAAACTGAAGTCACTGTGATCCATTTAGCTGCCTATGTGGCTGACTCAGGGCCAGGGGAATTTAGACTTTGCAGTTAGCATCTGTGTTTCTTAATTTTCTCTTACTCTGATAAAATATCATGAGCAAAACCAACTTTAGAAGAGTATATTTGGGCTTACAGTTCCAAGGAGCTAGATGTCCTTAATGGCAAGGAAGGGATAGCAAGTGGAACAGGAAATTGAGAGATCACATCTTCATCAACACACCAGAAGCTGAGAGAGAGAAACTGTAAAGTGCCAGGAAACTATAAACGCTCAAAGTATATCCCCAGTGATGTTCTTCATCCAACAAGACTCTATGTCAAAAGTGCCATTAACCTCCTCAGACAGTATCACTACCTGTGAACCAGCAGTTCATGACATGAGCCTGTGGGGGTCATTTCTCATTTGAACCATAACAGTATCCTTAGTGAGCTCTCACATGCATCTTCCAGGCATGTGGTGGGACACCGGTTTCAACATCTTTGAAAAATTAAACTGAGAAGTTTAGAGTTTCCAATATGTACAGTATAGAGCGGCTGACAAGCTTTGAGCAGGAGAATAATTTGAACAGGAATGCAAGAGAGACTGACCTGGTAGATATATAGAGAATGGAATGAAAGACTAGAGGCAGGGTAGTTGAAAAGTATGAGGAAGGGCTTTCCCTACAGTGGAATGGAAAATGCGGAAACAGGGAACCTTGGGAATGGACTGGCTGTTGGCAGCCAGACTGACCCTGTGTGGTCACTGCTTAGCATACCCAAAACCAAAGCAAGAGAAGGGTTTCTTACCAGTGCCAGCTTTCCTCAGGTATTTGACTGTTTATGGCCATCCATGTGACATTAGTAATAAAGATGAGATCTAGGAAAATGACACGTGAAAACATAGGCTGGAAAAAGGAAGTAAGGCTGGAAGGAAAGAAGTTGTGAGTAAAAAGCCAGAAAAGCTTAGGAGACTTAGGCATCTGCCTTTCCTGCACTTCCAGTGGTAACCAGCCCCCTCTCATCCACCTTCTCTCTGCTGACTATGACATCCTACTCATTGATGGACGCCCAGAGCCCATGAGAGCCTGAGACACCACCAAGGTTAATCCACACTCACATTCCTCACATTAGTGTGTTAATTTTTCTTTCTTTTCCTGACCTAAAAAGGTTTTTACTGTTCTACCCTTGTCCCTGTCTGACCAAGAAAACAAGTCTCTTGATTGCCTTTTGTTTAGTGGGGACTGTCTTTTAACAGTCTCATTTATGTCAGCCTGGGCTGTAGATCTGGGGACTGGCTTTTCCTATTCATACAGGAATTACAAGGCCATTCTCTGTCTTTCTCCTGCAGTCAGGAGCTGACAGGTGGAGCCCAGAGCAGTGATTTGCCAGGAATTATTCTGTAGACAATGCGGACCCTAAAAGTACCTTCTATTTCCACATTGTCATTATTTTTTACTTACTATTTTATCTCACAAAAATATGGCAATAGGAATTTAAGGTGAAAGATTAAACAGTGTTTGTCATAATAGACACAGATGGGGAGACATTTTCTAATCTTTGCTCTGCCTGCAGGAACTTGTGTAGCTGCAAGCCTTTAGGTCTTGCAACATGGAGGGAACAAAACATAAAGTATTTATTTAATTTTGTTCTTTTTAGACTATCCCCTTGAACATTTCAGTGGAATTATTTTCAGGTATCCTTGCTGATTGGATTTGTCAGAGATGGAAAAATAAATGGCATACCAGGAACTCTCTCAATTAAAATGTACCAGAAGACAAATCCTAGATATCTTGTTTCTTACTATTTGATGTGGATAATTAAAAAACACCTACAGAAGCTCAAGCAGGACAAAAATCTCAGAATGGAGGAGGGGAAGTGGATACACTATTACCCCTAGCTTAGGAGCAATTGGCATTTGTGTGCTGCTGGGAAACTGAGAGCCAGTTTTCTTCAATGGGGTGGCACCTGGTATGTCTACTACATTCCAGGGCAGGCCCCAAGCCCAGCAGTAGACTGCCAACTCAAGACAGTCTTATTTCTTTTCTGGAGAGAGTAGGAGACAGACAGACAGATAGACACACAAGGGGGGGGGATGACAGAGATAGAGAGAGGTGAGGGACAAAGACAGAGAACATGAAGACGGGCAAGTGTGGAGGTGGGGGTGGGTCTGAAAAGAGATGGAGGAGGGAGTAAATATGATCAAAATAAATTGCATGAAACTTTCAAAGAATAAAAAATTAAGAAATACTCATCAAGAAAATGAACTTAGGCCTGCTGATTGCTTTAGTCCATTTTCAGATACTGAGATCTAGTTCTCAGAGATCAAGCCTTCGAGTTAGGCCCTTTTTGGTTCCTCCAAGTCCTGTGTTTCAAGTGCACCAAGTGTCTTTAGCAGCAGGATCTTACCTTCAAGTTCTGGGACACATCCACATGTCAGACAGCTATACTGTTTGGGGAATCTCTTGGACCCCTTGACCAATAGTTCAAAGGAACATTTCCCATGCCTAGAACTATGGATTTCATTATATAGTCTATGGTTCTTTTGGAAAACATTATCAATTCATGTGGTAATCGAGTGTGTGTGTGTGTGTGTGTGTGTGTGTGTGTGTGTGTGTGTAAAACATGCATTTTTAGGCAAACATAATTCATGTTTCTCTGTGATTGCTTTAAACACACTTAAAGTGTTATCTCTATTCCCTCCCTCCCTCTCTCTTTGTACAACCCTCCCTTCCCTCTCCCCAATGAAAGTCCCCCTGTTTTGTCCATTTCTGCCTTCATAGAATCCAGTCCTCCTGTCCTCTTCTTTAGACCCCCCACCATGGCCCTTTCCCATCTCTCTCCTTTCTGCAGTTCCTCCATGCTGCTTCCTCACACCTGAAGAACACTGAAGAACAGGAGAATCATAGGAGCCATGGGAACTAGATACCTGCTGTGAGGTAATGTTTTCTAATTACAATATGGAAATTTCACCCATGAACTCTCACTGACATAGTTGCCTGAATGAGACCTGTATAATGACAACACCAGTTGACATACCAGTGTGGATGGAGAATATATCATGAAGCTCTGTTTTAGATGAAGAGCTGCATGAAATTAATTGCTACCAAATGAATTGGTCAATATTTTCTAGGAACAACTCTCCCAATAGCTTTGTCCAATCCAAGCAGGCAGACCTAAATACATAAACATATAAGCAGCAATAAATGGCCTCAGTAGATTGAATATACATATACATACATCTATATGTGTATAGACTACACACACAAGTGGTGATGGAGGGGGAAGAAGAAGATGGAAATAATATATGTACAGTACTTATATATGAACTAAAAATTTAAAACTAAAAGTAAGAAAAAATCAACATAAATAGCACTGGATGATAAGCCTGAAATATTTGTATTTTAATCTTAGCACAGGGCTGGGTAAATGGGTCAGGAAAGTTCCAGCCTCCTAGAATTTAGATTCCTAAAATCCACATAAAAGATTTAAAAAAAAAAAAGACAGTGCCATAAACTACTGATTATAAAAGCATAATGACTTTGAGCTGGATCCTCAGAATCAACATCAAAAGGCCAGGCATGGTGACACATGCTTGTAACCCCAGTTCTAGAAGAACAAGGACAAGAGGATCCCTGGGATTTGCTAACCAGCAACTCTGTCCAAATCTCTGAGTTCAAGTTCAATGAAAGACTCTATCACAAAAATTAGATATGGACTGAGGAAGATATCCCAAGTTGACATCCAGCCTCCATATGCACACCTATGTGCACACAAGAGACACACATATGAACATGTACATACTCAGTATCACAGTTGCCATCTTGTCAGTTCATCTTTGTGACCTTTGGCTTCTCTCTGTCTTTAGAGCGCAAGAAACACTTGACCAATCTGCTTTACTGGATACTAAAGCATCAGAACAGACAGAGGAATGATGAAGTGCATCAGGACATTTGTAGTCTCTGCAAAGCATGAGTCATCAATAGTAGTCTTGAATATATCATTTCATTTTAGGTGAGAGCTTATTGTGATAAGAAAACTTATAAAGGCTTATCTGACATGTGGTTGTAAAAGTTCATACCTGTCTATCAAAGAACATGAATTGTGATTTGAATAAAAATGCCCTCCAGAGAGACTCCTGTATTTAAAACTTGGTTTGTAGGGAGTGGTACTATTAGGAGGTGTGGCTTTGCTGGAGTAGGGAAGGCTGTGTTTGAGGAAGTGTATCATGGGGGGACGGGCTTTAAAGTCTTAGAAGCTCTATCCAGTTCAGTTCCTGATGTCTGCAGATCTAGGTTAGAGTTAGCTATAGAACTCCCTGCTCCTTCTGCAGCACAGTGTATATGTCTGCCTATACACTGTGATGCTTTCTGACATTATTATAATAGACAAAACCTCTGAACTGTAAGTCAGTCCCAGTTAAATGTTTTCCTTTATAAGTGTTGCTGTGGTCATGATGTCTCTTCACAGCAATAAACATCTAACTAAGACAAGAGTGAGAAATTAAACTCTCTGCAACTAATTCCAAGGACTTCAATCTTTATATTGGTAAAATAAGGATACCAAGAACACTTTTATTCTTTTTCTGTTTTCTTTTTGAACTTTAGATTTTCAGGAACTCAAAGGCTGAAGTTGATAATGCCTGTTAATTGGTCACCAGCCAACAAAACTAAGTTTAGGTATAGTTAATATTCCTAAAGTAAAATAAAAAGATGTATAAATAGTTTATAGAGTTAAGGAAAGAAAGAAAGAAGGGAAGAAAGAAAGAACGGAAGGAAGGAAGAAAGAAGCCACTATTGACCCCCAATATTAACTTTATCTTTTAAGGAATAAATAGAAAATAACTTGAAGAAGAAAGAGAAGAAATTCAAATGAACATATACAACTAATGTTGTAGGTAAGATGTTTTGAAGAATTAATGACTAGACTTAGACATACATGATAAGAACATTGTATTTTCCTTATTAATGTATTCTTGGTTATTAGTAATGATTTTGAACATAATTGGTAAATGTATACCTAGATACTAAAACTCATATTCATAAATATCTAAATATGTAAACTGTTGTAATAACAAGCATTTATAGGAAGATAGAGGTGGAGGGTATTTTTTTTCTTGTCCCTTTCTATATTGTTCTATACTGGGGTCACTAACCTGTGAAGAAGACTGGTTTATTGGTTTTAATATGGGCACTGTGTAGAGAAAATAAGAAAGAGTTGGGAAAATCCACTATTATTCTTGACCTATGCTGCCAGTTTCACAATGCTGTTCCCCAGTATAGGAGTAAGATCATATAGGAATTGCAAAGGATTTAAATCTCATTTGAAGTGTAACACAGGCATTCACAATCTCCACTGTGACAATCTCTTGTCTTGTACACAGGTCAAGGTAGTGAAATGATGCTCTCTAAATATGTGCATTTTGTTGTGTGTTCATCCATAAGCCTATTAGAATACCATTACAATTTTAAATGAAAAAGATTAATGTAGCTATAGAAGGACCATTGTGAGGCTCATTTCCCTGGCAACTCGAAGCTTCTTTTACCATTTTAGCAATATACAGGCTTCCTTTCTACTGACCTTTTGTTTACTAAACTCTGTGTTCTTCTGTTTTTGCCATACTCTGTCTTGTTAAGTTATCACATGTCTTTCATTTGTCATTGATTACTCTATGAATTTTCTTCTACCATTGCAAATCAAATCACCACACTCTGTGTGACTTACAATGTCACAACAATGTATTGCTGTTTGCTTTCATTTCTAAGGGGAAAAGTTTTGGGTGTGAATTCTTAGCCCCATAGCATACAAAACTGTAACAAAGGGCTGGGTTCTGGGTGCCTCACCTGGAGCCAAGAGTCTCTTCAGCAAATTTAATGACAAAAGAATTCAGCTCCATGTGATCCTAGGACTGAAATTCTTTTTATTCTTGGCTATCAGCTCAAAGTCACTTCCAAGTCCTCATCATATGTCCCCTTTGAAGATAATTGACCACATCATCTTTATGTGTCTTTTCTTTAAAATGGACCACAATCATGGGAGGGCTATCCATCTGCATCCAAGCAGTGCCCATGAAGGCATGTGCACCAAGGGTGGAAATTGTGCAGAACATTTTAGGATTCTGTCTAGATCTAATTGATACTTTTTCTTTTGTCTTCCTGTTTAAGGTGTCAGTCTTAAACATCAATTTTAGCTTTATCGTCACTTTTAATGGTATGGGAACAGAAAAAATACTTAG
Source organism: Sigmodon hispidus (assembly GCA_004025045.1). Lineage (NCBI taxonomy): Eukaryota > Metazoa > Chordata > Mammalia > Rodentia > Cricetidae > Sigmodon > Sigmodon hispidus. Next base: position 54,320 of record PVIH01009764.1, on the reverse strand, counting down.
AAGATCCAAGGGATATATTGAAGCTGATGAGCCTATCATGTTTCTATCTACGGTGCTTCGGAATTGTTAATAGGGCCATCCTGGGCATGTGTGCAATTAGTCTGGCTGAGAGGATAATGTATATAAATAAGAGGGAGTACCAAGTAGAGCCAGAATTGAACATTAGCACTGAACCAGCAGTCGAGTGAAGGGTAAAGGCCAGGTTTGGTTGAGAATTAGTGACTCCATTTAGGTAGAAAGGCTTCCTAAGAAAACCTTGCATTATTCAGAATTACTCCACAGTGCAACATCAGAGAAGCCGATAATCTGGACATATCAGAGCACTGTGAAGGTAATGTCAGCACAGCCAGACACATATCTCACTGACCATAGTACACAGGCATTCAGAGCCAGCACTGCAGCTCAAGGAGGGTGGGGGGTAAAAACATAGCTAATAAGAAAGGAATGAGATATCTAAGCCCTTTACAAAACTAAACAAAAATGGTGAGGAGTGGGGTGGGGGGTGTGCAAATGCCAACAGGCTGAGTAAAATGAGTTTAAATATGGAGTTAACTTAGGAATCCAACTAATCAGAACAAAAGCCTGGGCATGGTCACTCAAAAAATAAAGGGCTGGGTTATATTACAGGAACAACAAAAAAATCAGCAAAACTTAATTTTTTCTCATCTGTTCATATGGTCATAGTCACCTGTTATGATTTGAGTAGGAAATGTCCCCAGCAATCTATGTTCTTGCTCCCCAGATGGCAGCACTGTTTTGTGAAGCTGGGGTATGTTAGAGAGTGGGGGCCTCGCAGGGCAGGAGGAGCAGGTGCTTTGAGTTTTGTTTGTTTGGTTTATGTGTTGTTGGAGATGGATGTCAAGGCCTGTGCATGGTAGGCAAGTGCATTGATCTAGCATCCCATTCCTGTGGGACCAGCATTTGAAGTCCATACTCACTGCTTTCCCATCATGCTCTCTGCTTCCCTGTCTGCCACATGGTTAGCAGTCTTCAGGCTTCTTTGTGAGAAACATAACTAACTCCACTGACACTGGCAGAGCGGTCAATCAGGCCTTCTCCACTGTGACGAGCTGAGGCTCTCAGAAACCATGAACTAAAAATCAGTCTTGTCTCTTCTCCCTTGAGCTGTTTCTGTCACAAATGTTGGATGCAGTAAAACAAAAGCAACTACTATACTACCTTCCTATAGCAGCCATAGTTCCCTTAGTTAAGGTAGGTAATAGAACCAAACATGGTTTTGTTATAAGGATTCAGGGAGTAAATACACTTTATCTATGTTCTTTATATAGTAGACATTAAGTAACAGGTGGCCATTATTACTAAGGCACAAAACTTAGAAGCAAATAATTATTCCAGAATCCCATTATGAGTGAAGGCGGTGGGTGGCTGTGGTCAGTTTTCAATCTCTCTTCAATCTATCATTTCTTTCTTGTGCTTAGACAATGCATGAATTCCACAGCTATGCTGGTTCCTTTCTGGCTGGATGGCTGTTCTCACAACTCTTAGGTCCCATTTAAGATGACAGCTTGGCTCTGTGAACCCCTTCCTACCTCCCACAGGCAGGATTACTGCCTGTCTCCTGTTAGTGGAGTAGAAACAAAAACAGCTACTGTTCATAGCACTGAACAAGTCCCTATAGCAGTGCACTAGGGACATGACCCAGATTGGATTACAAATACATACTGACTCTCCTCTGTGACAAGCACTGCCCTACTTGGTACTTGGTAGAGATGTAATAGTGAACAAAATGAGATGCTTGCCCTTGTGGAAGTGCATTCCAGATAATTTGCACTAGAGTAAATGAGACTAGGATTGGACGGACACACACACACACACACACACACACACACACACACACACACACTGTTTATCAAGTTAAACTACTTGCCTATATTTCATATTTCATTAGCAGAAACCATTAATCTTGGAACACCCATTTAATCCCAGGGTGTTCTCTAATGACTGTTGGGTGACATCTCCTGTATGTTCTATAAACCCTTTGGGGAGAATCTCACTTGTGGAACAAAGTACATACATCAGTGTGAAGTCATTTTACTCTTCCCTAAAGCCTTGCTGATAAAACTGTGAGATTTTTGGAGGCAGGGCCAATTTTTGACATTGATGACCATCAGTGACTAAAGCCTTCAATAAGGTTCAGAGTTTAGGAACTGAGCCAGCAAGTTAGTTTTGAGTCCAAAACAGATAGGGAATGAGTTAGGGAGGCTTCAGCAAGCGGAGGTGAGCTATAGAAGCCCAGCAAATGAGGTTGTCACCTGGCAGGTGACATGTCCCATGACAGATTATGAAAAAATTAAAAGCAAAATCTGTGAATTTTTTTCTGCCTTTATTTTTATACTTGTATTTTACAGTCCCCCCTCTTCTTATGCAGCCTGAGCTACTCAAATAGAAAATATTAATAAGAACAATGGGATCGTGAAGAAAAGACAACATGCTGTGAGAATGTTTAAGCAGTCAAAATTCTGTGACAGAAAGGCTTCATGATAAGCTGAAGTCGGAGCCTGTGGGAAGTTTTCCTCCAGGCTGTAGGCATGATCTGTAGGAGAAGAATAAATGCATAAGACAGTATCAAAACAAGGCTAAAGGATGTATATGTGTGTGTTCACGCATGTGCACACACATAGACACGTATGTGCAAAGAACTAAAGTTTTATTTGCTATACCTGCTCAACATAATCCTTAGCAGTGGTCACTGTCTCTGTTGCTACTGTTGAGTAACCTACAGTGATATAATAATGATGCTCCATCCAGTCGCTCCTTTCTGGGATTGATCTATATGAAGTGGATTGCAAGGCTCCCCGGGGAGCAGAAGAGGGTTAGTAAAGAGTCACAAGAATGGAAAGGTGGATGTAGTGGGATTATGCTGTTACATTGTAAATAATTGTCCTGCCTACTGGTTTAATAAAATGCTGATTGGTGGAAGGCAGACAGAAAGTGAGGGTGGGGCTACCAGACTAAGAAATGTCTAGGTACAGGAAGAACAGCGCAGAGATGCCACAGAGTCACCAGAGAAGCCAACAGATACAAAAGACAACTATGCTGCTGTGAGAAAAGGTACTGAGCTACACAGCTGAAAAGATAAGAATCAAGGGTTACTTTAAGAGCAAGAGCTGGCTAGCAATATGCCTAGGCCCTAGGTCAATCAGTGTAAAATTAATATAAGCCTTTGTGTGATTATTTGGTGCTAAGCGGGAGTGGGGCTGCAAGTGAGTCTGAATCTCAGGGCTAGACCCAAAAGTTCAGGCCAGAAACTTCATACTACAGGTGGGCTTCCATAGGACCAGCCAAACATGATTCTTCAAGGATGCACCTAAAGGGCTTTGCAGTTTTGCAGAGAGGGGAGGCCAAGTATTAAAACTGAAAGTGATTAAATTCTTGCTGTATGTCACTTCTAGATGTCCAGATATATTTGCGTGTACTCAGTGGGTATAGTATATGTGATCTATCCTACAGTGCACCGGCATCATCCCACAATAATTGGAGTGAGCTGATTGTGTAATTTTTCCCCAGTTCTATAATAACTGACATTACAAGGTGTCCTGAAAGTAGCAATAGTGGAAGTTTCCACACTATGCAAAGTGCCAAATATTGTTTTGGCTTAAGAGAGGCAATTGCAGCTGGAATTTCTCTGTCCTGACTGGCCAGTCCCACAGCTGCTTATGAAATACTTAACTCAGGGGCTTAATATTATAGTAACTGCTGGGCCATATATATTATTATCTAGATTTTACACTTAAATTAACCATGATTCTTATTCAGGTTTAGCCATGTGGCTTGGTACCTTTTCTTCTGTGCAGCATCCTCATCCTGCTTCCTCTGCAAGATTTTTCCTAGTCTGGTTGCCTCACCTCTACTTCATGCTTAGCTTCTGGTCAATCAGTGTTTTATTAAATCAATATGAGTAACAAATCTTTGCACTGTACAATAGCATTATCCCACAGGTAATCATTAAATGTTTATCATCAGACTATTAACATCATGCATATATATGTACAAATACACACAAAGGAATGAGCTGTGTATAATATGTACTGTTTCTTTTTCTTTAGACAGGGTCTTACTTTGTTATCCGGCTTGCCTTCACTTTTGGTCCTCAGGCTTTATCCTCCCTAGTTCATGTACCACCAAATACAGCTACATAGTTTGTCTTAAATGACCTTCCCTGTTAATTCTCTAAGTATGTGTTAATTTTTCAGTTTATCCTTTTGTATGGATAGTTTTTTTTTTTTTTACTTAAAATACCTCTTTGTGTGATATGAAAACATAACACATAGGTTTTCCAAATTTTTCAATATTATGTAGTAGACAGATTATAATACATATGGAAATAGTAGATTAAGTAAATACCAACCAACCATTACAAGTGGGTTGTGCGTTCAGAGCGAATACGTAATTATTACAAATCTAGTGCCTCTGTAAACAAATGAACAATTAACCCACTATGGTGGTTAGGGGCAGAGGGACACTCAATGAGTTAAGAGCACTTGCTTTGAAGTGTGCTCAAATCTCCAGCATCCACAGAAAAGCTAGGCATGGGCTGCAATTTCTATAAAGCCAGTGCAGCCCCTGGCCAGCCAGCCTGACCAAATGACAGGCTTCAGTTTCAGTAAGAAATTGTCTTCAAAGATAAAGCAGAGGTCCATAAAGAAGGACTCTGGCCTCTGGATGGGGGTACCATATGCATGCACACAGACACAGATACACACAGACACACAGACACACAGACGCACACACACACACACATCCATGATCAGTGAATAAAATAAACTAATGTTTTAGTTTTTTTCCCTTTGCTTTTCAGTTCTAGAATTTGAATTTAGGACCCTGTGCAGGGCAAATAAGCAGCCAGCACTGAGCTACATTCCTAGCACTCACAGTCTAGTGAGTCACTATTTTTAGTAGTCAACACTGCCCAGGCCTCTACCTGGCTTAGACTTTTGTACATATAATATAGAGACACATGACCTGGTTGGCCCTGAGCTGCCTTTGGGTACCTAAATGTCAGAGGCAGGTTTTTATGACTTTCTTTAATTACTTGTCAACACAAGTAATTAGCTTGAGCTCCAGTGACTCTCCACAATGGGAGAAAGCTCCTTGCAAATACCAGAGTGGGAGGGGTGGACGCAGCTCAGACTCAGAGCTTAATACCTGCCAGATGTAATCCCTTCTCTTCAGTGACAGAGCTAATGAGTGGATTGCAGGATTTTACACTTCACCTCTGATGTTTTAAACACCTCAGATAATAATAGAAATACATTTATACAGTGCTTCATAGGGGCTGGCTCGCTTAATCCTCACATCAGTGCAAGAAAGAATTATTAGCCATGCTTTACAGCTGTGGAAACAGACGCTTGAGGGGATCAAATGACTGGCCTGAAATCACACAGCTGGTATCTGAGACAGTCTAACTTCACCCAGGCTCTCACTTTACCAAATCAATGGCTGATAGGCTGAAACAAAAGCCTGCCTTTTATACCAAGTGGGATTCAATATCAATACAGGCAAAGTGAATCAAATCTAGGGAAAAGCTGCCTCCAACCCATGCCTAAGTAGACTGAGGTATTTTTGCAACCTACACAGAACATACCTCACTCAACTTAGTCCTATTTATCAAATGCCAGAACCAAGAGATTCAAATGCTCTTCACACAAATATATAAATTAGATGAAATAACTTAAAATTTAGCCAACTTAAAAGTTTTATTTTATAGCTAATAAACCACTCAGATTACAAGAAGAAAACCTAGAGGTGGGCTCTTTGGCATTTGGCAGCTGATAAGAGTACATTTGGGCAAGTAGCAGGCCGGAGTCATACTTCAGAAGTAGCATACTCACTATGCTTACACATATGACTTGTAGTTTAGCTTCTAATATAATCTAGATATATTGAAAAGGGTGTGTTCCAAAGGCTGACCATATCTGCCTGTTTTTTCTATTATCATTATATAATTAGTAAAGTAATGCTCACAATTGTTAAAGGATAATTAATACTTCTGAAAATTTTTTTTCAGTCACATCCAAGTGATCTCAACAGTTCAACTCCAGCTACATGTCATTTTTCCCTGCCCCTCCCCCTGCAAATCACAGTGATTTGAAAGACGTAGATTGGGAGTTGGATTTAAGATGGAGATCCCTTTCCCCATCCCTACCCACTCTATCCTGTTAAGGTGAAACATGAATGCTCCCATTAGTAAGTGAGTGGATTGGGGTTGTCATGCAGATCAATGTAGTAGGGTTTCACACCTTGTCCATTTTGAGCTACTAAGTGGGAACTCCCAAGAAGCGACTTCATGGAAAGAGAATGCAGGTGCTTTGATGCCATGCCAAAGACTACATTTTTATAAAGTGGGGTTTGCATGGCAAATCCAGGAAGCAGACTCTTGCCATCATAAAAAAAAATATATAGTATGTAGCATAACAAAAGCAATGCATACTTGAGCCAGATTTACCTCATGTTCTCCAGTGGCATCTTCAATCACGAACTTAGTCAGGCATACAGCCTTTTCTAAGAGGATCTAAGGAGTTTGCTAACCACAATCAGATTGTCTTTCCAACTTCTTCTGTGACTGCAGTTTTAGAAGCCTGCAATACACAGCTACATTACAAGCTTCTTCGATCCTGTGATAATTCTCTTAAAATCTTTCTGAAACTTGTTGACTTATGTCTAGGTGAGATCACCTTAAGGATAAAGAAAACTGCCATCCAATTTTAAATATTTCTCTCTTGCTGAAAAGAAGTACTTAAAAGGCATGACAAGACAATGGGAAGCAAGAAGAAAGGGACACTGAAACTGACAAGAATGGCAAATCTAAAGTTAGTCATTCAGACTTGGTGATGAACCCTCATGGGTGTCTTGTACTGGCATACTATTGGAAAGCATAGTATTTGTGTACCAGGATTTTTCTTTGAGCTATGAAAAAGTTTTCAGTTTATGACATGGAGACATTATTAGTTATGAATGCTTGGCCTCAGCTTAGGATCATTTCTTGAAAGCACTAATTAATCATTTTCTCTTCATTTACATTTTCCCTCATGGATTTTTGCTTTTTCTTTCTATATATTCTATTTTCCTGCTTCTTCTGTGGCTGGTTGGTGGCTGTCCCCCCTCTTCCTCCCCTTCTTCACATTCTCTTTTTGAGCCTAGATTTCTTCTCGTATTTATTCTCCCTGCCTGCCAGCCCCATCTATCCCTATTCTGCCCAGCTATTGACCATTTAGATTTTTATTAGACCAATCAGGTGCCTTAGGCAGGCAAGGTAAAACAGTAATACATCTGCTCATAATTAAACAAGTGCAACACACATTTGTGCAGTTAAAGTTATGTTCCACAGATTATGCACATATTTTTACATAGTTAAATATTCTACAACATATTTGTGACAAATCAGATATTGCTTTTGTTCATTGTAACTCTAAAAGAAGTTCTACACTGGCCCTCCAAGGACATTTTCTATCTTTATTGGAAAAATTCAACAAAACGTTTCACCAGATGAGTTCAGAATTGTCTATGTTATGTGCAAAGTCAATTTTGAAAAAAAAAGTCTGAATATCTAAACTATAATTAAGAATACAGAGATAAATCTGTGTGACTGGCAAATTGCTTTTCAACAAAGATTTCACAAGGAAACAGTAAAGAAAAAGTAATTTCTTCAATAAATAGCACTACGGCAACTGGACAACAGAAAAAAATGAAGCTGGAAGTCGATTTCACAAAAGATGTAAAAATTAAATGAATAAACTAACTTAATAACAACCCTAATTTTTTTTAAAAAATATGTGAATAAATTCTCAGAGCATTGCATGTGATAATTTCCTTTGTTATGATATCAAAACACACAAAGAAATAAAAATAATAAAATTGATTTAATTAAAATTTTAAACATTGTGTAAGAAAGGGTCATTATGAAAATGCAAAGACAGCCCTACAGAGTAGTAGATTATCATTGCAAGTCATTTTTATGACAAAGGGGCTAGTATCCCAAATATCTAAAGAACTTTCCTAATTCAGTAATAAAAGACAAGCCAATTAGAAACTTGGAAAAGATTTCAACAGGTATCTTTTCAGAGAAAATAGACAAATAGCCACCAAAAACATCTCAGAAGATGTTGAAACTCAAGCATTTAGAAAATAAAAGTGTAAAAAATACATAATGATACTAGTTCATGCCATTAGAATAAATAGCATTAAAAATTAAAGCTATCAAACATTGATTAGAATATTAAGATTTTGAAGTCTCAAGTTTTGTGGGAAGCTATTATGCTATTTCATAAAAATTATAAAATATGCCCACTGGTACAATAGTGGCACAGATATTTAACTGGGCCAAAAACATATGACTGGATAGATAATAGGCTTTGGGAGAGAGTATAATTCTATTATTCTGCTAAATGAACATAATATTATTGATCACTAAATTCATTTCTTTATATCTATAGATTGACACATTCTTCAGCCTTCATCAGAGAAGATCCTTTTTGCCATACAAAATGATTAATACAGAGGTCTATAACTTGTCAATGTGCAGAGAATATGAGGCTGTGGAATGCTCAGCTCTACACAGGATTATTTTCATTACATCCCCTCATCCCAAAGCTCTGGGATAACCACAGAAGAGGAGATGGAAACACTGTAAGAGCCAGAAATAGTGGATGTCTGCAGTGAGACAGTATTTGCTGGCCATGACAGGGCCATTGCTCATATGATCTACAGCAGCTCTGATGAAATGTATAACACCTGAACAAGATTAAGCCAGATAAAACCCCAAGATGGATGGGGGAGAGGCTTGTGAAATTCTACCCCTCATTAAGGAGTTATTAACAATTAATGGTTTCTGGGGATGGGAAGTTGTGAATAATCAGTTTCATTAAGGGATGTGGCCCCTGGGAAGTTACCCAGGATTCAGTAAATGACCCATAACCATGTACATAGTAGCCATACTATGTAGACTCAATTAGTTATTTTAAAAAGAGCACATGAAGTGCGAATACTACCAAATGGCTTTCAGAAGTATTCTTACCTAAGTCAGCACAACTTTGCCTTTGAAAGTTTTCACATATCTGAAGGTTCTGTAGTTATTAATGATTTAATAATTCAGGGAAGAATTCTGGACAAAAGCCACTGGCACTATTACCAATGAGGCTTCATCATTGAGGTTTCAGTGAAAGAAATAGAAATTTCTTATGTTTTTTAAATTATTTTTTATTGTTTTTTGAAAATCAATATCAAACTTTATATAAAAAGCAAAACATTCAGAATAGATAAAAAAATGCCCATACAGTAATAAAACTTCTCTTTTCTATAAAATACATGAAACATAAAAAATAAAACCGAAAGCTCAGCTACAGATAAATAAACACAGTAGGTCACAGCTAATGCCTACAGATGCACTATGGCCACCACAGGGTCCCTCTCTCTTTATAGCAAAGACACTCCATAATGAGCCCTAGCCTAGCCTCTCTAAGCTCTCCAGAAGGAAAGCTCAGGGTCAATCTGGAGTGGCCTTCACACTGCAAATCTTATCCTACTCCCTAATGTTTTAAAAAAGATTTATTTTATTTTTAACTATGTCTATGTGAGTGTTTGTGCACATGAGTGCAGGAGCCTCCAGAGGCCAATGAGGATCCAGATGCCCTGGAGCTACAGTCACAGGCAGTGGTGAGCCATTCCACATGGATTCTGGGTACTAAACTCATGTCCATTCCAAGAACAGTACACCCTCTTACCACTAAGCCACCTCTTTGGCTCCCTGTTCCCTATTCATATATATTTTGGGATTATAATATAATTACATAGTTTTTCCCTTCTCTTTTCTCTCTGAGACCCTCCCATGATTCTCTCCTGCTCTATTTCAAATTCATAGCTTCTTTTCCACTAACTATTGTTACATATAGGTGTGTGTGTGTGTGTGTGTTTCCTAAATAAATAAGTACAACCTTCTCAGTCTGCATATGATTACTTGTACATATATTACTTGTATATATGTTTCAGGGCTGCCCATTTGGTGTTCTTTTCCCTGGGGAAGACTGTCTCCCACTCTCAGCATTCTTTAGTTGACTATAGTTCTTTGTGTAAGGTTGAGGTCTTCTGGGCATTTCCCCCTCCACATACACATGTCTATTGTTCTTGCTCAGAACATGTTTAGGTAGTCATGTGGTAAGCATTTATGGGTATAGCTTCTGATAGTACTAGGAGACGCAATCAGTTGATGCTATGTCCCTTACCAGGAGATTCCATTGACACCTAAGCCTTCCCCCATAATAGCATAACAGATCTGAAGTCACCCATGTTTGACTTCACATTAAAGGTGCCCTAAGTGCTGAGCACTGTCTACTTGATATTCTACATAGCCACGACTCCTCCCAATAGAACCTTGAATGTTGAAATACCAGGGCCTGGAAACTCTGGGCTTCCATGTAAAGATTGTCTGCAGAAAACAATCCACGTGGAAGCTGATATTTAGGTTTGGGCATTTCTGAATCTTACAAAGTAAGTTCAGTGTGGTGAAATGAAGCTCAGCAGAAGGCTATAGTAGTCTGAGGTTTTAATAGTTTAGGCAACTAGGAAATGTGAGCTTCTGGGGACTACAGAGTCATCAGAGGACCCCCCATTTTAGCATGTTCATGTCTGACTTTATCATTCTTCACCCTTGGCCTGGAGAATATGTCATGGTGATTTCAAACAAAGCCTCAAATTCCAGGCTTGATGAAAGTGGCAATATTCATTTTGAATTATGTTTGCAAAAGGCTGGCAGTGAAATAGAAGAGGTCGGGAAAGGGGAAGTGAAGTGGTGATGTCATTCAGAGTGAAGGGATTTTTGCATAATAGAATTTTCTTTTTGTAGGGCATTGCAGAGAATGACATTTCAAAAGAGCACAGCTCCCACAGAAGTATAGCAAATGAAGTGGGGTTAGACCTAACAATGTGATGGACAAAACTAATAACCAAAGAGTAAAGCCAAATAATTCCTACAGCAACATCATCTCTGTGTTGTCTTGAGTCCTACAGGCAGAACTGGAGCCCAAGCCCAATGGTCAAAATCATATTAGCAGATAAATGTTGGACGGAAGTATATACACATGCTCATGCACACACACCTTACTTCAAGTCTAGTTCATACAGGTAAGTAGAGATGCTTTGGATAGAAAGGACAATGTGGGCCACTGTGGTTGGCCTCTTCCTTCCACTTCTGTCCTGAGCTTCTTTGAAATTCACAAGGCATGTGGAATATATTTTATTAAACCATTCTGGAGCCAATTTAAATTTTCTGGATGAGAAAATGGAGGCACACGTGTAGGGCTCTCGGCTATCTTGTACTGAGATAAAATGTGGATTCTGATCCTTACCTCGGTGACATTTATTCCTGTCATGGTTTAAAGACCTTGGCATAACCAAATAGGTAAAATGAATACTGGCTATGAAAACTAGTGACTTGGGATCAAGTCCCAGTGCCACCATCATCTAGCACGATACTGAAAACGAGTACTCCTCACTTTGCAGAGTCCTCACTGCAAGTCCAGAGTGCATAATGGGAATTCATGCTGGGAAATGACCACATGACCAGAGCCTTTCCTTGTGAGTTACTTTCTACTTAGAAGGCGGAAGAAGAAGAAGACTTCTGTTCTCTTTTGCTTTCACTTTTCTCCTCCCCTCACTCAAAAGTGTGATTTTATTTTTTTTTTTATGGCCACACAAATGTGGTTCTGACTTGTTATATTACTTAGCATAAGATATGCTGGTAGCTATAATAAATACACTACAATACTTTAGAAGTTTAATTAAATGCATCAGGCGTAGTTATGGTCTGTCTGGCTTTCCACTCAACATCACCATCTCTAGACAGCATAAATTCTACTGGATCCCTGAATGCTTACATGGATAGGAGGGGCGGCCATGGGAAAGGTATTTATACAGTAACCTGGATGGTGGTATACAAGGCTTCAGACCACATTACCACACCACTTACACGTTCCTAGAGAGACAAAGTGGGGCTCATAAGTACAGCTCCAATATAAATTACATATTATGGCAAGATAAATGCAGGCATGGTCACCTTACAAGATACATTGAGAGTGATAAAGTGAACATATCTTGTCAATGAGGAGGTAGTTCTTTGTAAACATAACTTCAGAGACTAGAGGAAAGGGTCAGCTTAGTTTTCCCATTTACATATGTTCACATAAAACCAAATGTTCTCTATTCAGAATATAATGCAAGATTCTGAGGGAAAATGCTTTAGGAGGAAGAAAATAGGCATGCATTTTATTTCCATTTTTTGTGACCTTCTGACCATTAATTACTCTTCCTAGACATATCATATATTGTTCCCTGGTGTTTATGAGCATTCTTATCTGCTGTTGTTAGAAGTTTACATATTATAAATAATGTTCGTGAACTCTAAGCTCTTTGTATATAAATGTCATCAACTATTAAGAAAACATGACAGTGTTAAGTTTCTCCTGGGTGAATTATGTTTCTACACATAATTTCAGTTGGTTAATCAGTAAATACTGTGCAAACAGGTGCTACCATGCTTTCCTGAAGTGACGTACTACATTAACCATTCTAAGCACATGCTCCATGCATGGTGCTCACCAATGCAAATGTTCCTCTAAACCCATGCTAAGTCTGTTTACATGAACATACCAGAAGCAACAGCTGGAACAGTCAAAGGCCAACAAATCCATTTGGCCTGGAAGTCTGCCCGTATGTCCTACTGTTGACCACAGCATCCTCATACCATCTGCCTTTCATGGGGCACCTCTGTCTGCTGTGTACAGGGTGGTGCCAAGCCTTCACAGTCACTTAGTGAGAACAGGATGTTTATGCTGTCGACTCTGAATGCTTCTGTCATTTCTGCCCTCTTACTGTGTTTGAAAATTGTCTAATAAGTACTTTATCTCTTTTAGGAGGGCCATGTCCTCAAAAAAAGAGCCATTTCCTCTTATAACCACCTTTCCCATTGGTTCTAAGTCAAGTTTCATGGATAAAACGGGTTTTCAAAATAAATAAAGGGTTTATTTTCTTTTTAGTTTTGTTGAGATGGAATTGACATCCGATAAATTGCAAATATTTAATAGATACCATATGCTGAGGTTGGACATGTACATACACTTGCAGAATCTTGACATCAAACTAAAAAGTGTACCCATCACCTCCAAAATGTCCCTTGTATATCTTCATGTGAGTGTGAGTTCATATTGCTTACATGAAATCTCCCATCTGACCTAAATTTGAGTGTATGATACAGTATTGCAGCTTCTTGGCACTGTGCTGCATAGCAGATCTCCAGAACTAATTTATTTTGTGGAACTGAAACTTTAAACCAGTTGAGCATCCCTCTATTTCTCCCTCCTTGTAGTCCTTGGTAATCATTCTTCTATTCTCTGCCTTCCTAATTTTGACTATTTCAGCTTTCTCAGACAAGCAAAATCATACTGTGCTGTCACTCTGTGCCTGCTTACTTCTCTTGTTATTGCAAACTGTATGGCAGCATTCTTTTTTTCAGAGCTGAATGATGTTCCACTGTTACACATTTTCTTTACAAATATATTGTTTACTTTTTCATTACTGTGACAAAACACTATGACCAAGGCAACTTACAAAAGAATGTATTTCACAGGTCATAGTCCATGATGGTGAGGCAAAGGCATGGTGGCAGAAACAGCTGGAAGCTCATATCCAGATTCATGAATAGGAAGGAAAGGAACACACTAAGAAAGGCCAAGTTTTTCAAAACTTCAAAGTAATATACCCCTCAGTAATATACCTTCTTAAAAAAACACACCTCCACACCTCCACATCCTCCCCAAACAATTTTACTGATACAACATAAGATTCTCTGGGGCCATTCTTCAAGCTACCACAATGCACTTATGGAGGGACTTGCATACAGCTGAACAAAGAGGAGACTTGACTCCTTAAGCATCGCCATTGGGATACTTAGCCCAACACTGCCCTAAGTGTGTTCCCACAAGGCCTATCTCATACCTTGTTTCAAATCTTGACAACAGGGAAGTGAGGGTGATTCTCATAATTTAGTAAGTTCTAGGGGCTTGAAATAAAACACATGCCTTTCAACCCAGACTTTCCATAGTAGGAACTATAGTGCTGCTCCATGAAGCTCTAGAAGGGAGGGAGAAGGCTTGAAGTCCATTTGGCTTAAACAACCCCTTTACCAACTTTTTCATAGAATTAGTCATCAAAGGAAAGCAGTAATGGAAATTCTACTCATCAGAAGACAGTTACCATGATAAGGCTCTAATAATAGCTCTGGACTCCAATGGGAGTGAGCATAACAATGACAATTGATTAATAGCAATACATATGGTAACCATAGAGACATGCCAATCAAACCCTTCCTCATGGTGCAGCAAGCAACCAACCTCCAGATATCAGTATCTTTAGTTGCCTCAGCTAGAAGAGCCAACTTCTCTAGAGATATACGTCTCCCTCACAGGCTCTACCAGACAGCTAGAAATGGCAGGAGTCTAACAAGCCGGCCATTTGGCTTTAATGTCGGACACTCATGAGCAAAGGCTTGAGTTCTAGTTCCCACACACCCCTTACTGTTTCTCTTTGCTTTCACCTTCATGTCTCAGGTGATAAATCGTGATATAGCATATGGCCAAGTCCCTAAGAACCCATTGTATGGCAGTTGTTACTAGTGGTCTGAGAAAACAAAGACAAGATTGGCCTTTGGACGTGACCATTCTCTTCATATCTAGAAACTGAGGACCCATTCTTAAATGGCCATGGGAGGACAGACAGCAAGCACCTGGTACAAACAGGCTGTCACAAATGCCAAAGGTGAGTTTGGATGGAGAATCAGTGCAAAGGAGGCATTAGGACACATGACATTCCAGGCACTTGAGACAGAAGAATTAAAGGTTTTAATATATAACTTTTTAAAAGCACTTTTGGAGTATTGTAGAAATATAGCAAACCTCTAAGAGTGAGTATAGATTTTTTTAAAGTATCAGGAGGCCATTTTGGCTACAGAGTAATACTTTAGACGATCAAGGGTAGAATTCAATCAGACAAGGCTAAACTTAATGTGACCAAATGTACAACCATGGCAGGTAGGTAAACCAAGGCCAAGGCTTTGTTGGGAAAAGATAACATAAATCAGGAAAACATAAAGCAGGAAAACTGGTAAAGATTTCAGTACTGTGGGAACTAGATGTAAGAAAAGAGCCACATGGAATTTGCAAAAAGCCCCATAGTGATCACAACATAGTGAGGCAGAGCTCTGAATGAGGCTATATCATTAGCAACAAAGGCACATAGCCCATCTGAAGATACCACTCTGTCATGCTACCAGAACATGAAAGGAACAGAGATGCCCAGGAAGTATTGATTTCTATCAAATATAAAAATTCATAAAGTCAAATAAGCTCAGCAACTAGGGATCATAAGATAGAAGCAACACTAGAATGAAGGCAAAAATGGAAATGTGCCCATGCTTTTCCTACCTAACATTTACATTTGTGTGAGGGACCCCTAAGGGAGAGAGAATATACTGAAATTGGAAGACAGATGAAGTGTGTGTGTGTGTGTGTGTGTGTGTGTGTGTGTGTGTGTGTGTTTGAGAGCGAGAGAGAATGTGTGGAGTCTGAGAAACTACATATAGAGACAATAGGTGGTAATGGTGTGTGTGTGTATGTGTGTGTGTGTGTGTGTGTGTGTATGTGTGGTGTAAGAATATTGTAACTTAAGAGATTGCCTTAAGTGTCAAAGGGGGAGAGATCCTTTCCAATTCGAGAAGCTTCAGGTAGTACATCTTACAATTCACTCTCTTATTTGGAAAGAGAAGAGACCTAAGTTTAAAACATAGAGGAATTCATATATAGCACTAACTTGGCTATAGAGCTGTTCAGGGATACAGAATAGAAAATACTAGAAAATTAGTAACAAGAATATTGGATTCAATCATATGGACAGACATAAAGGATTTATGTAAGCATAGTGGGTATTATTTTGTATGTCTATTAATTGAGACCCTAATACTAAGTCATTTTTCAATAACCAGAACTAGCTACTTGGTGGAAAGTTGCATACATTAGACCCTCATTCAAGAAAGGTTGATAGTCCTTTCTTACTGAAACAGACACTCATCCCCTGTCTAAGTTTACAGTCTAACATTTCAGTAAAGAAGTATCCATCCATTGGCATGGTATCTCACAAGGAGTCAAGACTCAAAGAAGTGTAGAAAGCCTGTGACTGTAAGACTCACTGGCATTCTTGTATACCACAAGATGCCTGATCAAGTGTTAGAGCCAAAGGCCTGAAGGATAAAGGAGAGAGATAAGGACCTGTTACGGCTCTGGAACAACTGAGCAGCATAAACCAATTCACACCACTGAACTCTCTTTTAAAATGTATATTCACAATCACAGGCTTCTAATTTTCATTGAGTAACCCTTTTGAGGCTGCTCCTCGGTTAGCTAAGGAGTGAATCTGGAGAGGACAATAGTAGGCAGAGTTGCAGGGCCCAGAACTGCTGTGTATGGTTCTGGCCTGAACCAAAGCTTTAGCTTCACTCTCAGCCCCACTTAGCTTAAAATAATCACACACAGACTTATATTATTTTTGCGCTGAATGACCTAGGGCCATGCATATAATTTGCTAGCGCTTGCTCTCAATCTAACTCATCTTGTTCAGCCGAGTGGCTCCGTACCTTTTGTCAGAGCAGCATTTCAGCTTCTTTCCTCTGTGTCTGCTGTGTCTCCTTTTCATGCCTGTGGCTGCTCTCTCCCTCAGCATTGCCTGGTATTTGTCTCTGCTTTGAGATGTTCCTGAGTTTTCTTGGCCTGGTAGCCCCGCCCACACTTCCTGTGGTGGGAAGGGGAAGGGACCTTGAATGAGGAGATACAGGGATGGGAAAAAAAAAAATTTTCAGAGGGAAAGCTGAACACATAGTAAATATATGTGTAGCAATCTTATTTGCATTACTACCCTTGATAAGCCATGCTTATGATTCTTATCCTCTTCATACTTATTGTTAACTTTTCCTCATTTTAAATTCATGTTACTGTTTTTTTTGTTGTTAAATACAAAAAAAAAGGAAAAAAAAATCCCCCCCCCCAAAAAAAAAAGAGAGAGATATTCCTGAGTTTTCTTAGCCTGGTAGCCCCGCCCACACTTCCTGTTTGCCGCAGGCCAATTAGCTTTTATTAAACCCATTGGTGGGACAAATATTTACATTACCAACATAATTTCACTACATAGAACTTTAAGGTTGTACTTATTCCCTAGCTGGAGACATTAACAGATAGCCTTTCATGATAGCCTTCAGCAATGTATAGCTGTTGCATTCGGGACTGGAGAAGTCCCTGGTGGTCTCTTTGGGGAATTTGGGCACAACAAAATCATGCCCTTCTGTAGAGTCAACATGTAATGACTGAACTTGGGAATAGCAGAAAGACAGGCCTATCTTACTTTAATATGAACTACTCCAATAGGTCAACATTCAGTTCACAGTTCACCATGGTGTAGGCTAAAGCTTCCTCAGAACTGTCTCCAGTGAATTTCTTTCTCGGTCTTGTCCTGTTTTCTCCCCACATTGAAAACATTACTTGCTCCACAGTCAGTGTTTGCTTCCAGAGAATCAAAGCTGTGGTAGCACAGAAGCAGCAATGGCAGGTGATATGTTATCCCTACTTATAAGTGCAAATAATTTGATGAGACAGGGTCTCACAATATGTGTATCTCTAGCTGGTTTAGAACTCTTGATGTAGACCAAGCTGAACTCATAGAGATTCACTTGCTTCCAACTCCATAGTGCTTGGATTAAACGCATATACCATCACCACTACTGACCATTGGCTAATAAGTTTTCCACATAATTTATATTCATTAGCTGCAATGCTTTGTCCTAATAATTTATCTGTGGGATGTGTGATAGCATCATCTTCACTTTATAGATAAAGAAACTTCAGATAGAAATAGTTTACATATAAGCCCACAATTTTAGAAATCCAGAGTTTGAGCACTTGATCACTACATATATTAAAAATTAAAATTACTTTATTGGAATGATGGTAAATGCCTATAATCCCAGAAAATGGGAGGCTATGGAGTAATTCTGAGTTTGAGTCAAACCTAGGTTATATATATATATATATATATATATATATATATATATATATATATACCCTGTCTGAGAAAGCAAGCAATAAAATAAAATAATTTATAAGTTATGTTGAAGAGCTTTGTAAGTTGTGGTACATTATTCAAACAGTGACCAACCTCCTTTAAGTGTTAGGACCCCTGCAAGAAAGGGATAGAAGAATGCCACATAGCATTTAGGGCACAGCACAGTATTTACTCAAACTGAGCCTTTTCCGTTCTCTGGAGGGCTATGTTATGGAAATGGGGAAAATCATAACCAAAGTTAGAATTAGAATTTTATGGCCAAAATTCTCCGATGTTTAATAAAACTAATTGTAGAGAAAAAGGGAGAACTGGTCCTAACTAGATGGAAGTGTGGCATAGAGCATATGTATCCACGGCAACCCAGGCTTTGTGCTATGTGGACTGTTACTTAACATCCTCATGATGCTGTGTCATAAAAATGAATATCAGCCACGTGGATTTGGCTAATCATTGTCCTTCTATCAAAAAACAGAAACCAGACTCTCCTGTGGGGAATTTGTCTTTCTTCACTCTTAATCATGAATTTGAAACATAATGACCCCATTCCCATTTCCAGAGCCATACTACTTTGATTTCCTCACACATACAAAGCCATGTATCTGCTCCATTTATTAATGCTGTTATAACTGCCGTAATAATACCACAGACAGTGTGACTTCAATAGCACAAACTTGTTTTCTCTTATAATTCTGAAGACCTGACATACATAATAAAAATGTTGGCAGTTTTGTTTCTCCAAGGTCCGTCTTCTTGAATCCTGAGTTGTCTTCTTCCCTGAGTCTTCATAAACCCATCCTCTGTGTTTTTCCTAAATTCTTCTTCTTATAAGGACATGGGTCACACTGAATTAGGGTCCACCCATATGACCTCATTTTAATTGTATTACCTTCTTAATAGTCCATTTCTAAATACCCATGCATGGAAAGCTAGGGTTTCCACATGAGAATCTGACAGAGGAAACAACCAGTCATTTACACGACCTTTGGGCACAGTAATCAGTTCAGAGATGAGAAAATACTCCAATCAGAGTGTGGAAGACCAAAGAAGCAGATATTCTGGATTCTGGGAAGGAAGAGGGTTCACTCTCCATTGTCCCAGCTAATGCTAAGATAGGAACCGTGGTGTTCCAGTAGTCATTATTTCACAGAGAAAGCCAGCTAAAGGCATCACATAGAGGAAGCAGACCAGAAAACTCAACTTGAGTATAAGATTTGAAGTTCTGGAACACCCCTATGCATAAAAGATTCTCGAGTCTGAAATTTTCTCTTCCATTTAAGCAGCTTAGTTTTGACTTCTGTCATTTACAACATCACCCGTCTCTGCTCTGCAGAGTCCCATGGGTTAGTACTGGTACTTGTATATCTATGGCAAATGCTAACATTCTTGTGTTATTTGCTATAACACATGCACTATTCTCTTTTTAAAGAAATGCAAGATGAATGTCCAAGTCAATCAAAACTAGGGCCTAAAGTCTAATACAGTATCAGACCCTAGGTACAGATGCTGCTAGTCTAGTATCAGAATGAAGCTACTGCTTATATTGCTATGACTGACTGTTTTCCCATGACAAAATAACTCCCTAAAACAACTTAACAGAGACAAGGGTTACTTCATCTCCCCATTTGAGTACTGTCCATCACAGCAGTAAGAGCATGAGGCAGATGGGCATATTGTATGCATTTGGAGTCAGACAGATGAATGCATGCTCTCAGATGATTTCGCCATTTGATTCAGCACAAAACCCTACTCAACCCCTGTAATGGTGATACCCACCTTCTGGGTAGATTTTCCCATCCCAGTTAAATCTTTCTGGAAATGCCCTCACAGGTCACAGCCAGAAGTGTGTCTCCTGTCAGTTGACATGTGGAAAACAGTTGCCACACTTGAACTTCCAGAAAGCCACTTTCCACAGCACCTACCAAAATCCAGGGAGAATGAGGCTGATCTTATATGCACAACCAACTACTCCCTGTTTGAAACCCCAAAGATAAGAGTGGGTTTCATCTAGGTTAAACCTCCAAAAGGCACTGGAAACCTGACATTTGCCAGAGACAGTGATTTCAAAAGGGCAATGACTGCTGACATTCTCCAATTCAACTGAATTCAGTGACATCTTTACTGTGCCAGGCACTCTGAAGATAAACAGAATATGTTCTCTGCTATGCTTACCATATGACAGACTGCAACTAATAAAGCCCCCCCAAAAGAAAAGAACCAGGAATTGAGACATCTGTAGCTTGTAAGTAAGTGTCTCTTTTCAGAAACTCTTGGAAAGGCACACTGTCCTGGCATTGTGTTGCTATCATCTTTGGACACCAAAGTACACACCACTGGGCAGAATCCACCGAACTCCAAAGTCTATTACAAAAACACAGTACTTTGTCATATGTTAACCACAAACTAAAAATTCTTTTACCACAATTTGAAATCAAAAAATGAGAAAAGAAACAGAACCACATGAGAACGTCATCATTACCTCTCTTTAACAATGAAAAGGAATAATGTTGTAACCATAATAAGGATGTAATACAATGAAACAGTACAAAAGCCAGAGAATTAGAAACATTTAGGTTTGTTTAGGACAGTTGTTTTTCAACAGTAACATGTCTGTCTTCTTTGCTTAATCAGATTATGTGGTTTATAAACTGAAGAGACTACTTGGCATTCCACCTTTCATTTTCGAAAATCCTGTCCTCATTATTATATGATCTGAAGAGTGAAGATTCATAACCAACAATTATGTGTAAAGGGACCTAGGAGAAAAATCTATTAAAAATCTAAAGAGCTTGGCAATTTTACAGTGTGATGGCCAAGGGCTTCATTCAATTATTTCTCTTATTGTTTTCATTATAATCAGACTCTTAATTGAATAGTATTCTAGGCAGATTATTAAGTGCTGTGAGAATTCTAAACTTTGCTTGAACATCTCCTTCTGTTACAAAGTTATAGCCCACAGAAAACCTCATCATTTGAGGACCAATTCATTGAATCATCGTGGGGGATGGGATAATTTTTCTGCTTCTTCTCTAATTGGTATAACAAATACTACACCCAGACAGAAATGAATTTCATTGAAGTTCATCTAAAGGGATGAACTGTGCTTGGATTATTCCCGGCTGGCTGTAGCACTGGGTCTGTTCCTTCACTAGAGCAGTACCTGAGGGGGTGGGGGGGTCACTACAGCTAAGGGATCATCAGCCTTCTATAACAAGTACATGTGAGTAAGGGGATAGGGAGTATGAGGAAAATTCTCACAGTGATGGCTGGCTGGAGCTCTGGGGAGCTCACTGAATCGAGAACAAACACCAGGAAACCATCAGAAAAAGGAACTAGGCCTCCAAGGATAGGCAACTGTCCACTGACATGGCCAGTATGTGGAGCTTCAAGGGGAAGGATCAGACTGTGTTTCTGTGCATGGACTGGTACTTTGGAGCCCATTCCCTCTAGAGGAACACCTAATCCAATCTTGATATTAGGATGAGGAAATTGAACTTGCCTGAAGTGGATGCTGAACTAATCTACCTTGGGACTTCTTGCCCTTTCTGGGGAGGGGATAAGGGCTGGGGAGGAGGAAGGCTGAAGGCTGACCGGGAGGGGTTGGAATGGGGGAGCAAGGGGATACATGGATAAAACAGAATTTGTTTTATAAATAAAATTTTAAAAAAGAAGTACATGTTCTCAACACAGTGGTAACACACCACTTGCACTGTGTTACAGTCCAGTGATTGTATATTTCTAATCCCTCCCCTCTGTGGTCACAAGAGTACTCCTTGAGAAGTGAGCTCTGAGGAGGGCCTGCTGGACTTCTTTTATATCCAGATCTTTTTATTTTCTGTTTCCTTTGTGCTGTTCAACCATGAGACTGTACTGTGACCACCAATAACTGGTATCAAGGTCCCAGTTAACAACCTGCCTTTTCAAACACTCTAATTTTCTTCAAATAAGAGTATGAATTCCATTCCAAAGGTAACATTTCTCCAAGTCATCTACTAAATGATGTTGTATGAAGTTTTTCCCGGGCCGTTTGGCCCGGAGGTTTGTACCCTGGTCTGCGGCAGAGGTTTGGAGCCTGGTCCACGTAGCGGCATTTGTCCCCCAAAGAAATGAATCAGACGCTTATATTACTTCATACTGTTTGGCCCATATCTCAAGCACATTACTAGCTAGCTCTTTCATCTTAATTCAACTCATTTCCATTAATCTGCCCACCACGTGACTAGGCCCGTGGCTCACCTGTGCTCCTTACATGCTTCTTCTTTGGGGAGGGGGATGGAGACTGACTTAACTCCGCCCTTCTCCTACCTGCCTGCCCTCTGATTCTCCACCTACTTCTATGGTGCTCTACATAGGCCAAACTAGTTACTTTATTTATATCATACAAAGAACATTTCCACCACAAAATGATACCACTGATAACTAATTAGCATTCAGAAATGGTTTTTTGCTAAAACTCCATGTGACTTAAAATGGTCTTTTCTTCCTAGAGCTGTCCCAGATGCTTCAGTGTGGCCCAGATATGTATGGTTATGTTTGTGGGACTGACCTCTATTTCTGGTGAGATAGAACACTTCATATCTGCACTTAGGTTGAACTAGGATCCCAAACAAATATCCAACTTAGCTTGTGTGGTTCATTTAGCAGTTTAATCACTTATTTATCACTAATTACACTAATCACTAATGAACTACATTCATACCTTAAAAATTTAAAGTTATTTTTAGAAAATATAGTGTGTGTATGCGTGTGTGTATGTGTATGTATGTGTGTGTGCGTATGTGTGTGTGCGTATGTGTGTGTATGTGTGGGTGCTTATGTGTGTGTGTGTGTGTGTATGTGTGTACTATGGTATGCATGTGAAAGTAAGATGACACCTTGAGGAAGTCAGTTCTTTCCATCATGGGGGTCCTAGGGACTGGACGTAAGCCATCAAGTTTAAGGCAAAATCTTCTACCCAGTAAGCCAACAATATATACTTAGGAAAAAAAAATCTATGCTTGGAGTTATAGAGTAATAAGAGAGTCCTCCTCTCAGGGAGATCTAAAAGAAGGTGCAGGGCTGGAGAGATGGCTCAGCAGTTAAGAGCATTGACTGTTCTTCCAGAGGTCCTGAGTTCAATTCCCAGCAACCACATGGTGGCTCACAACCATCTATGATGACATCTGGTGCCCTCTTCTATATACTGTATACATAATAAATAAATAAGTATTTTTTTTTAAAAAAAAGAAGGTGCATGGTAGATAGTCTGGACTTGATAGAGACTCTTTTTTATTTTTATAGAATAAAGTCCCTCTTTTATCTATGAATGCCCTTGTTTAAACTCCCTTCCCTTTTCTGAGCCATCCCGGTCACTCTCTCTTCTCTCTACCCCTTCATATCCTCCCCAGAAAAGAAAGGAGGTACCAAGGTAAATTAGTTCTGCATCCACTCTCCAGGCAAGTCTGATTTCCTCATCCTAATATCAAGACTGGGTCAGGTTTTCCTCTGGAGGGAATGAGCTTCAAGGTGCCAGTCCAAGGTGCTTCAGATCCCAAGCTGTTCAGTGGTTGTGGTTTGCAGCTTAGGTATTCTTTGCTTTTTGTTTAAAGTCCACTAATGAGTAAAGACATCCCCTACTTATCTTCCTGAGTTTCTGAGACCTCCCTCAGGAGGATATTCTCCAAATCCATCCTTTTACCTGCAAATTTTAGGATATCATTTTTTTTTCACTGCTGAGTAGAACTCCACTGTATAGATGTACCACAGTTTGTTAATCCATTCTTCAGTTGAGGGAAATCTAAGTTGTTTCCAGGTTCTTGCTATTACAAATAATGTTACTATGAACATAGTTAAGCTAATGCTTTCAGGGTGTGAATATGCAACTTTAGGGTATATGCCCAGTAGTGGTATTACTGGATCCTTAGGGAGATTGATTCCCAGTTTTTTTTTTTGAGAAACTGCCATCCTGCAATCCAGAGTGGTTGAACACTTTTGCACTCCCACCAGCAATGGAGGAGTACTCCCCTTGCTCTGCATCCTCTCCAGCATAGGGTGTCATCTGTGTTTTAATCTTAGTCAATCTGACAGGTCTAAGGTGGTATCACCAAGTAATTTTGATTTGCATTTCTCTGATGGCTAAAGATGTCGAGCACTTTTTCAAGTGTCTTTCAGCCATTTGTAATTCTCCTGAGAATTCTCTTTTTAGTTCTGAACCCTATTTTTAAATTGAATTATTTGGGACTTTGGGCTCTAGTTTCATGAATTCTCTATATATTTTAGAAATCAGTCCTCTGTCATTTGTAGGGTTGGTGAAAATCTTTTCCCAACTGTAGGCTATCATTCTGCCTTATTGACTGTGTTCTTGCCCTTACAGAAGCTTCTCAGTTTCAGGAGGTCCCATTTATTGATTATTGTTCTTATTGTCTGTGCTACTGGTGTTATATTTAGGAAGTGGTCATCTATGCCAATGCATTGGAGGGTATTTACCACTTTCTTTTCTATCAAGTTCAGTGTAGCTGGGTTTATGTTGAGGTCTTTGATCTACTTGGATTTGAGTTTTGTTCAGGTGATAGGTTTGGATCTATTTGCATTTTTTTACCCAGTACTATTCAGTTATGCCAACACCATTTGTTGAAGATACTATCTTTTTTTCACTGAATATTTTGGGCCTCTTTGTCAAAGACCAGGTGTTCATAGGTTTTTGGGTTTATGTTGGGATCTTCAATTCGATTCCATTGACCCACGAGTCTGTTTTTATGCCAGTACCAGGCTGTTTTTATTACTGTAGCTCTA
The DNA here is from genome assembly GCA_004025045.1 of Sigmodon hispidus. Taxonomy (NCBI): domain Eukaryota; kingdom Metazoa; phylum Chordata; class Mammalia; order Rodentia; family Cricetidae; genus Sigmodon; species Sigmodon hispidus. Next base: position 29,381 of record PVIH01009764.1, on the reverse strand, counting down.
TAGTATATCTTGAAGTCTAGGATGGTGGTGCCTCCTGAGGTTCTTTGGTTAAGCAAAATTGTTTTGGCAATCCTGGCTTTCCTGTTATTCCAAATGAAGTTGAGTACTGTTCTTTCAAGTTCGTAAAAAAATTTGTTGAGATTTTGATGGGCAGTGCATTGAATCTGTAGATTGCCTTTGGTAGGATTGCTATTTTCACTATGTTGACCCTACCTATCCAGGAACATGGGAGAGCTTTCCATTTTCTGATATCCTCTTCAATTTCTTCAGTGATTTAAAGTTTTTGTCAAATAAATCTGTTGCTTCTTTGGTTAAGGTTACACCAATGTATTTAATGTTATTTACAGCTATTAAAAATGGTGATATTTCCCTTATTGCTTTTTAAGTCCTTTATCTTTAGTGTATATGAGGGCTACTGATTTCTTTGAGTTAATCTTGTATCCTGGTACATTGTTGAAGGTGTTTATCAGCTGCAGAAGTTCTCTGGTAGAATTTTGTGGATTACTTATGTATATAATCATATCATCTGCAAAAAGAGATAGTTTCACTTCTTCTTTTAATATTTGTATCCCCTTAATCTTCTTTTGTTCTCTTATTGCTTTAGCTAAAACTTGGAGAACTATATTGAATAGATAAGGGGAGAGGGGACAGCCTTGTCTACTTCCTAATTTTAGTGGGATTGCTTTGAGTTTTTCTCCATTTAGTTTGATGTTGGCTGTCAGCTTCTTGTAAATTGCCTTTATTATATTATTATATAAAAATATCATTATGTTTTTCCTGTATTCCTAATTTCTCTAGGACTATTATCATAAAAGAGTGTTGGATTTTGTCAAAAGCTTTTTCAGCATGTAAGGATAAGAATATGTGTTTTTTTCCTCCAGTTTGTTTATATGATAGATGACATTTATAGAGTTTTGTATGTAGAATCATCGCTGCAATTCTGGGATTAAGCCTACTTGATCATGGTGGATGATATTTTTTATATGCTGTTGTATTCATTTTGCCAGAATTTTGTTGAGAATTTTTGCATCCATATTCATGAGGGAAATTGGTCTGAGTTCTCCTTTTTTGTTGCATCTTTGAGTGGCTTGGGTATTAGGGTTATTGTGGTCTCATAAAATGAGTTTGGCAATATCCTTCAATTTCTACTGTATGGAATAGTTTGAGGAGTATTGGTATTAGTTCTTCTTTGATTGTCTGGTATAATTCTGCACTAAAACCATACAGAACTGGGCTTTTTTTACTTGGGAAGCTTTCAATTACAGCTTCAATTTCCTTTGGGGTTATAGGTCTGTTTAGGTATTTAATCTGATCTTGATTTAATTTTGTAAGTGGTACCTGTCGAGATAGCTTTCCATTTCTTTTAGGTTTTCCATTTTTGTGGAGTATAGATTTTCAAAGTATGACCTGATAATTCTCTGGATTTCCTGAGGGTCTGTTGTTATGTCCCCCTTTTCATTTCTGATTTCGTTGATTTGGATTCTCTCTCTCTCTGCTTTTTGATTAGTTTGGATAAGGGCTTATTTATCTTATTGACTTTCTCAAAGAACCAACTCTGATTCATTGGTTCTTTATTTTGTTCTTTTTGTTTCAATTGTATTGATTTCAACTCTAAGTTTGATTATTTCCTGCCACCTACTCCTTCTAGGTGAGTTTACTGCTTATTGTTCTAAGGTTTTCAGTTTTGCTGTTAGTTCTCTTGTGTGGGATTTCTCTAGGTTTTTCATATAGGCATCTAGTGCTATAAATTTCCCTCTTAAGACTGCTTTCATTGTGTTCTATAAGTTTGGGTATGTTGTAAATTCATTTTGTTAAATTTTGGGAGGTCTTTGATTTCTTTCTTAACTTCTTCCTTGACCCAGAGGTGGTTCAGTTGAGTGATGTTTAGTTTCCATGAGTTGGTAGACTTTTTATGATTCTTATTGTTGAATGGATATGATACAAGATATTATTTCCATTTTTTGTATCTATTGATATTTGCTTTACAACCAATTATATGATCAATATTAGAGAAAGTTTTTCCAAGTGGTGCTGGGAAATATGTATATTCCTTTGTGTTTTGGTGGAAGTCCATTTGTATCATAACCTCTGTTAGACTCCTTATTTCTCTGTTGAGTATCTGGTTGACCTATCCAAGGGTAAAAGTGGGGTATTGATATCTCCCACTTTAGCTCCAAAATTATGTACTAAGGACTTTTTGAATCCTCATGCACTTGAATCTCATAATTCTATCATAAAATATAATTAATTTCAAGTGACAATAGAAGACAAAAATGAAGCTAAATGTGTTGCTCTGGAAGTACGCCTTCGGCTCTGGAAGACAAAAATGATTTTTCTACATAATCGTGTCAGTGATTTTTTTTTTAGCTCATTTCAAGATAAAAACAATCATTCCCATTACCAGCACCAGCAATATTTTTCTCTGTAAAGAATCACACAAAAGAAAGTTTTACCCTGAGAGTAATACAAAGAAAGGTCCGAAGATGACCTGAAAGTTGGGCTGTGTCATAACAGAACATGTACTTCATGTGGCTGGGGTCTCTGCAGGGAAACCGACTACTGTATTTAGGAGAGGCAATGGTCCCTATTGTGTATGTTCAGTCAGTGACTCAATTTATCAGGAAAAACTAGGGCAACCTGAGATTTAAAAACTGAGGGACTGAGACTCTGACAAATGAAAGAAGTAAAATATAGCCTTAAACACATTTTCCTACCCTGGTTCTCCCACCTCTTTCCCGCCCTCTCCATGTCATTTTTCCCTCCTTTCTTCTCTCCTCTCCCCTTCTCCCTCCCTCCCTTCATCCCTACCTCTCTCCACTCGAAACAACAGTGAAAAGAGAGGACTCCCAGTTTCTATCTCTACACTCCAATTTTCCTTCAGAAAAAAATCCTCTTCCATATCTAATCCTTTCATGATAATTCTACTGTAAATGCCCAGATGAACATGTCTATATTTTAGGCTATTTTGGAAATTTGGAGATTTGAGATTGTTACAGTTGTGGTGCTGTATGGTGTAGAATGGTACTGATCATATTAGTGTCTGAGGTCTAGGATAACAATTCTTATAAAATTTATGAAATAATCCCTTTCAATTAATATTTTTATACATCTACTCTTCAGCAATCATGCAGATAAAGTATATGTTGAGATTTAAGCAAGCCTCAACTATACTCCATTTAGATATGAGCATCACGTAACTTTTCAATGTTTTCAGACGTATTAAATTTTATGAATGCAACTACTTTGCAAAACAAAACAATTATCTTTATGTCACTGGGTATTTGCCAAGAGTGGCTCCCTGGCTCAGTAAAAGCTACATTACACAATAATCCACTTATGACACTTGAGTACCAAACTAAACACCTGACTCAAACTCTATTTGCAGCTTGGAGTCCATTATTTTTATTGGAAGAATTATGTCTTTTAGTTTATTTGCATCCAAAACTGTACTTGTCCAAACACAGGATATATATTTTAAGTACCTTCCCCATATTTTATAGCTGTGATTTTCGTTACTACATTGACTTCCATGAATGAAGACACAAGTACAGATTTTAACATACATACTTCCATTTCATGACAAAAGAGGGAGAAGTAAAACAAATATACCATGAAGAAAAAAATCAGATGTGTTCTGTTTAGGACTCGGAGTAAGAGGAAAGCAAAGTGATCGTCCAAAAGAGAACCATAAAACTCATTTTGGCAAGGGTGGACACTTTTCCATGTATACAGTTTTTACCATGTTAACTGTGCTCCTCTCACACTCTTCCCCTGAGTGCATTCTTCTCCATGGAAACCCTGGTGAACTCTCTACAACTGCATCTTAGAACTTGCAAGCTGACAGCTAAGGATGCCAGGACACCTGGGACATTGAACTAGCACACTGCTCTTTCTTTGGCTACAGGGTTCAAAGCTGTCTAACTTCTTCCAAGATTCCATGCATCTGTACACATGAATAGACAAGGCCACAGGCTCAGAGATAGATACAAAATCCAAATGGTCCTGCAACCAATCAGCTTTCCAGAACCCAATCAGGGCTCTCATGTTCTCAGAGCCAGATTGATCTTGTTTATACCTAGGGTTTTTTTTTTTTTTTTTTTTGAGTCTGTACTATGCCTGAAAAGTGAACTTATACCTTGGGCTAAGAACTGCTACCAGATCAGAATAATTTCTTACAATATAAGCAGAATGATGCTTTGTGTTGAGTAGAGTGTATAATGTAATCCTTTTGCTTTCTAATAAACATTAATAAAGTGCCCCCAGGAGGGTGCTATACCATTCTAGACTTTTTACAACCAGGGACCAGAATGAAGGAAAGATTTTGATTTCTTCACTTTTGGCATTCCACCTAGTAAAGTCAGACCAAATGAATTTTTACCCAAGGAGGATTTATGTTGCTCTGGGTAAAATTATCATCTCCTTATACTCCTAGAATTGATGTTATTTTTTCATAGATAGCCTCTAGTATGCACTTTCTTCTCAGAGACTTTCAGTGTGAGCCCCAACTTTTTTTCCAGAAATCAGTTTTTTATTAATTTTTTTCCATACCCACCACTACTCCCCCTCCAACCCCATTCTCCAAATCCTCTCCCCAGTCCTCTCCTTCACTGCCGCTCCCCCCTCATTCAAGCCCAAGAGAGGGCAAGGAATCCCAAGGTGAGTCAATTCGGTCTGCCATATCCAGTTGAGGTAGAACTGAGTTCTTCCCCCAAGTATCAAGACTGAGAAAGGTGTTTTCCTTCCTAGGCATGTGCTCTAAGAAAACAGTTTATGAACTCCAAGGAATAGTGGAGATGGTGCCTGCACTAGCCTTTCCCTATTATCATATGAATGACCATCGTAATTGCCATTATAGAACCCTCATCCCATAGCTGAGGGAGGCAGATGCAGAGAAGGGAGAGAGAGACAGAGACAGAGAGACAGAGACAGGGAGACAGAGAGAGAGAGAGAGAGAGAGAGAGAGAGAGAGAGAGAGAGAGAGAGACAGAGAGAGAGAGAGAGAGGGAGGAGAAATTGCATGAGTTGAGAGATCGGGATCATGATGGGAAGACCCATGGAGTAGGCTGTCACTCCTGTGATGTTGGGAGCTCACAGACTCTGAGATGACTGCTGATGAACCTTCATGGAACAGATCTGGACCTTCTGAATGTAGATGACAGTTGAAAGGTGAGGGCAGTTTGGGGAGCCTCTTTCACTCAGACCAGAGTCTATCCCGGGTCCACGAACTGGCTGCTGTGAGCCCCAACTTAATGAGAAAGAGGCATCTTCAGCCTCTGTTTCTGCCTAGAGGCCCTATCTTTATCAGCATCCCAGAAGTTTACTTTTGCTCTGTCGTAACATTTGCTACCAAGATCTACTTTCCTGTTTGTCACTCTCCCAACAAAAAGCCTATAAATTAGTCAGTGATTTATGCTGGTGGCTATTCATCATTTTTATTAACAACACAATTGGAATTGCATGAAATTAGGCTATAATGGTTCTTGCCTGTCTATGTAATTAGCATTATTATATCAATAAACAAGCATCACAATTGCCTAAGTGCTCTGTGCTTTGAGGAATGTCTTATAATTAAGACTCTGCTCTTTTTTTTCTGGAGCCTAGTGGAAATAATGCTTTATATACACATCATATACTCTGGCAAACTTGCAGAAACTCATGGGTTCTCTGAGTAGAGTTCTTGGATCATCTTTGTAAGGTTACTTATTTCTTCCCAATCTTCTCTGTGACTCACTACAGATAGCTACAATTTAAGGGGTTTATGTGGCAGCCTGTACCTAAATGGGCCATTAGCTGTGTATAAAAAAGGGCAGCATCTACAGTATATCATCTCTTCCCATCTCCTTGTGGTACATACCATATTTTACAAAGAAGACAGATGTAGATGCTGATAAAGGGATGCTGATAAAGATAGGGCCTCTAGGCAGAAACAGAGGCTGAAGATGTCTCTTTCTCATTAAGTTGGGGCTCACAGCAGCCAGTTCATGGACCCAGGATAGACTCTGGTCTGAGTGAAAGAGGCTCCCCAAACTGCAATGTTATAATTTTTTAATGTCTGGGCACAAAAAAAAGAAGAGTTCAGATCATATTTGCCTCAGTTAACCATCAATGCCTCTCCCATATCTAGCTTCCCAACAGGATCAAAGGACACATTTAGATCTCTGATCCTCATAAAATACATTCTGGGTTGGAAGAGGTTTTCTTTCTAGTGATAACCTCTGGCAAACAATCTAGTGACAGCCAAGACAGGGAAAGGAGCAAGCATGGAATATCTTCTGTGCACAGTCAATGCCAACACCTAAGGAAGCAGAACTTTACTCAAATTGAAAGTAACAATCTCATGCTTCTCCTCGAGCAAGTAACATTCAAACCTCAGACTCTGTGGGCTACACTTTCCTATCAATGCCTTGAATTCAGAAAGCAAATTCATATTTGGAAAAAAGCAGTGACTATAATAAAAACTAATCTTGGAAGCACTTATTGCATACCAGATACCAGGAATCAAACTTTTTTTTACATAAGTTGATGCAAATCTAATAACAGTTAATAACAGTTTCCCTGGCATGTTTCTTCATTTGTATGATGGGGATTAGAAAAAAACAAAAGCAAAAAAAAAAAAAAAACAGACTTCATCTGTATGGTAGGCATTAGGAATAAAACAAACTTCACTTCTCTGTTCTCAATTCTCTCTCTCTCTCTCTCTCTCTCTCTCTCTGTCTGTCTGCCTCTGTCTCTCTCTGTGTGTGCATTTGTGTGTGCATGTGTGATGTGTGTAGAATACTATCCCTCAATCTTGGAAATGAATAGGGAAGCCCTGTGCCTTGACTCACACAGGTAGGAAGACAAGAGGAGAGAAATCAGAACTAGAACACAATCCAATTTCAGGATCCAACACTAAATCCATGTAACCCCTGGGAAAGTGAGAATGCAGTAAGTAAACACAGAGGATATTCTGCTTAATACTGAGTTGCCTTTGGAGTCACGCGCAGTGAATTTTAGATTGTTGCATACAAAACTCAGTAACAGCTGATGTTGGATTCTCTGCTATTGTATCATGGTAACAGAAGCCTATCCTGATTACCACTCAGAGACTAGCTCACCATGAGTTTTGGGTTTTGTTGTCCCATTCTGCTCATCTGAAAGTAATAAACCTGTTCCATATAACTCGTGGAGTATGAGTGTGCTGCCTCACCTGACGTGGCCTGCAGAAAAAGGCTCAGTCTAAGAAGTTGTGGGCTGCATTTGGTAACCAACACATGGGGACCTGCCTCATCACTGTCGTACTGCAATGTCTTCAAACAGTAGATGTTTATTTCTTGCCAGTATCGTATGTCTGTTCAGAACAGATTAGTTTGGATTCTGTTTTTGTTCCAGGACACAGGCTGACAAGGATTCTACTCAGTGCATTTTCCATAATCACTGCCACAGAAGATAGACAATACCTCAGTGACTTGACCAGACTATTAAATATTTCTATCCAGAGATGCTATACATCACTTAACTTCCAATCCTGTTGATCAAAGTAAGTCTATATCCATACTCAAATTCAAGAAAGTAGAAAAATGTCACCCTGCCATGTGTTAGGAATGACAGAGAACTAAAATGACAGTAGATATTCCCCATGACTATCATGCACAGCATTACACTCTCCAAGAGAAGTTATTTGAAGTAGATTTTTTATTCTATATGCAAATTCTACTCTGTTGGTAATTCTGAGTGCTTTGGCATCTAAGGTCTGTGTGATGCTGTTTTACTGCTATTGTTTCTCATAGACTCTAAGCAGTCAAGCAAGATTATATGCCTTTAGTGAGCTATAATAACAAAAACAACCATAGCAGGGAACTATTAAAAGACCAGAAAGTCCACTTAAGGTATCAGTGTCCATGAAAGACAGTATGAGAAAGTGACCATGGTCTTTCTTCACTGTATGAAGTACATTAAGGCAACACTGACTGCCCTCTGAAGTGTTTCTTACCTAACAATCCCCCTTGAACATCATGATTTTCTATTGATTTGAAAATTATGAGACTGATGATTGTATTAGTTAGCTTTCTTGTTGCCATGACAATAACTGACAAAAGCTATTAAGAAACAGCAGGCTGACTGAAGCCCACATATTTTGAGTGCAGTTCATGATGGCAGGGAATACATGATGCTGAGAGTGAATAAAATTATAGCAGCAGGACCGTGATGCATCTAGTCATGAAGCATGTACATCAGGAAATGTAGATATGAGGTGTTCAGCTCACTATTTTCTTTATTCTTTGCCATTTTGTCCAGACCTCGGCTTACAGTAGGTATACAGTAGAAGTCAGTATGAGTCTTCTCTCCTCATTTGAACTTTTCTAAAAATTTCTTTGATGACACATTCAAGGTGTGTCTCCTAAGTGATTATAAATACACCTAAGATGCTAGTGAAAATTAATCATCAAAAGTCCACCCCTTGTTGTCTTGGTACTCAAACATACCAGTTTTAAATTCTACCCTGATCCTCAAAAGTGCATGAATGTCCCATAATAAAAACACATATAGTCTCCTTCTGAGAATTCCATAATCTTAGTTTTAATATTTTGGAAGAAGCCCAGTGTCAAAAGCTTCCTCTGAGTTCTGAGATTCAAGTCAATTTTTAACTCTAAGTCAGCATAAAAGAAAGTGAAATTGCAGCCCTACCCTTAACTGAAGGGCAACTGGGAACTAACAGATGCTAAAAGAGGGATGTGCCCTCTCATAGAATGACCATACTACTGTGGATACACATACCCAAGAGTATCTTAGCAACTGAAATCATATTGGATTGCTTAAAAGAAAAAGAGTATGTATATATACAGTGTTTGGGTAGGGAAAGGAGGTTCTGAGCTACTTAAATGGAAAATATTAATAAGAACAAAGGGATCTTGAGGAAAAGACAACATGAAGTAAGAATGTTTCAGTGGTCAAAATTCTGTGGAAGGAGAAAGAAGGTTTAGTGACAAGTGGAATTTGGAGCCTGTGGGAAGTTTTCCTCCAGGCTGTAGGCATGACCTGCAGGAGAAGAATAAATGTAGACAGCATCAAAGCAAGGTTAAAGGATGAGTATGTGTGTGTTCATGCATGTGCACATCTTTATTGCTAAAGTGATTTTTAAAAATTTGTGGATCACCCAATCAAAGATATGTAGCTAATGGCATTTGAGTAGGCATGGAAATTAATGGGATCATTGTGGAGACCAGAACTACACATAGAATAGAAGCTCACAGTGTTTCTTAATCAATAACTTGACCTACTCATATACCAAGAAAGAATTTGACTTGAGACTGAAATCAGCTCACCCATCTATCTGGGACTATCACAAAAGTATGCCCAGAATATGGATCAAACACCACTCAGAATTCATGATACTTTTCAACTTTGGAATTGCATGAGCCAATAAATTCCTTTTGACTTTCAGCTCAGTTTAAATTCCCCTAGTCAGGGGATTATGATAATAACAATAATGAAAGAAGAATCTTGAATTTGGGAGAGACACATGTTGGTAGGTCTCAGGAAAAGTTGGAGTGAGAAAAACAGAATGATTAGATCAAAATGCATTGTTACATAAAAATTATCTTAAAGAATAAATATCTCTGTAATTAAATGCAATCTAATTGACCACAGTCTCACATTTTGGCATCCTCACGAGATATTTGTTTCTGTATAACAGACATACATTGGCCTTTTACAGATTTTCAAAATGGACCTGCTTATTCCAGCAATTTTTAGGTTTTGGAGTTCCCACCTGACCTTTTCTACATGGTAGGGTCAAGGACAGCCATGATTCCAGATAGAATTTTTCTCTCTAGAAATAAAAATAACAAAAAATAAAAAGAGGAGGAATTCAACATCTTTACCCGTTAGATAATAGAAAAATAATTACTTTGGGATTAAAATTACCTAGTCAGAGTGGCCAAGATTAAAAAAATAAAAGAATGACCCTTTATGCAGGTGAAGAAATGATGGGCAAAGAGGAACACTTAGCTGATTTGTTGCAGGTGGGAGGAGCACAGGTATTATCCAAACAATGGTATTCCTCAAATGCCGATAAAAACAAGGCTTTGTTCACAAGCCTGTAATGCCAAGACACACATGTGAGGCAGCCAGACTGCAAATCAGTCCAAGTTCCTGAAACCCTGAGCCAAAATAAAATGGAGAAAGGGAAAGGGGGCCACAGGAAGTGGGACTTCAGGTACAGGAGATTGCCACAATGCCTGGTGACCTGTGCTCCAGCCCTGGAATGAACAAATTGGAAGCAAATAAACCAACTACTAAGCTTGGCGGTGGTGGCATACACATGAATTTAATTCCGGCACAGGGGAGGCAAAGGCAAGTGGAAGAGCTCTTACTTGGAGGCCAGCCTGGTCTACAAAGGGAGTTTCAGGACAGCTAGGGATGTTACACAGAGAAACTTTGTCTCAAAAAACGAAATAGTAAATAAAAAAGTAACAAAAACTAAATAATAAATTTATAAATTAATTAATAAAGTTAAGGAAATACTTGAACTTGAGCATCAGAAGAAGTGGCAGTCTTACTCCGCATTGATTTTCGCCACGTTGTTGAATTTCTGTCTCCCATGCTGGAACACTGAAGGATGGAGAGGAGAGAAAGATGCTGTTTTAAGGCCTATATCCCACTTGACAACGCTGCTTTAGCAACAAGGTTGAACACACGTTCTACAGCCAAATACGCACCCATAGAGAAAGCTGGTCTTGATGCGGTTTGAATGATGAATCTCTGCCATGATTTTATATTCATGCAATGAGTAAACACAAGACACGGTATCTTTTCTTCAATGCAAGAAATCTACCAGGGGCCCCTTTGGGGCATCCACCTAACTAAGGTCTGTTTGACTTAGCGGCTTCATGGAAACATGCAGACAGTGCTATATGCTGATTTCTTAGATTTAACTTACTGAAGTCTTAGCTCCAAATACGACTTAAAGGTTTCTCACGCCCGGGTAAGAATTATGGAGAAGGGGTGACAGGGCAACTGTTGCCAAGACACTTGGATTATGGGCAGTGCAAAGCCGCAGGCTGGACAATCAGAGCTGACTAGCCGTGGGTTACATTACACTTACTGACAGCCTGTGGTATCAGTGGCAGGGGACTCATAGTTCAGGACTATATGAGCATTTGAGGAGCACCTCTTCTGGCTCCACTGGATCTTGTGCCCCTGACCTACACTGAGCAGCGTTTAATGTGTGCACATTTACAGAAGCACGTGTGAAGGCTGCTGGGAACATTCCAACTATTTGCCACTCTGACTGGACAGTCTCATTGTTTCCTCAAGGGGACACTAACAAAGGGGGTGCTCTAAGTAGCAGCCAATACATTTTCTCATTTTCTAGAGTTCTTTCAGTTTACCTCCTTGAAATCTTGGAAGTAGCTTTCAGTTATTTGCACAGTACTCTTGTACAAGATTTTCCTTTGTTTGTATTCTCATTCACTGTATTACATCTCTCCAAATGCACAGATTTTTAGGATTTTGTGCATATATAAGCATGATTCGCATATACCCGGTTATCTGGTGACAAGTTTTTATGGATGCAGGTGGGAACGCAGGAATGTGGCAGAAGGGCAGCGTCAGACAGCGGGAATCTCTTAACAGCTGTTTCTATGTAGAAAAGAGCTTTATCGTCAGATGAATATGCTTATGATTAACAGAAGGGTTACCATTATAGTGGTGGATAAAGCAAGAAGAAGAAGAAAGAGAAAGAGTAAAGGAAGAAAGTAAAGGGATCTCTCAAGACAAGACAGAGAGAGAATAAGATGATGCATGTGGGAACCTTGCTTGAAAGGGGGCCTGACATCAGAGCCCAGGGGAGGCCATGGCTCTTAGGGACTCATACGATCATTGCTTCTCTGTCTGTCATCCCTTTACCTCCTCAAAGTTAAAAATACAGCATCCATAAGAACTTAAGTATTTCCTGCAAGTTTAAAAAGAGATATACATTTTTAGTTTTAATTCTGTGTGTGGGTATGAGAGTGTCCACAGAGTCCAGAGGTATCAGATTCCCTATAGCTGGAGATGCCCAACATGGGTACTGGGACCCATACTTGGGTCCTGTGTAAGAGCATTCTAAGCTCTTAACTTCTGAGTTCTCTCTCCAGTCCTAGGTTCCTGATATTACTGATCATTTCTAGGACTATGGATATTCTCTACAGTGAGGATATAAGGTCTCTTGAAGTAGCCACACCATATTTCTCTCCAAACAGCCACCACTTCCAGTCACTTAGGCAAGCACAGTCAACTGCTCCAGCTAAATGACGCTAGATCTCTAAGACGCTGTTGGCTTTTCCTTTTACCCTTTGTTTATACATATTCTGTCACCTAGTAATTAAAAAAAACTGTCCATGTTCTTCATTTTTCTATACATCAATAAGCTAGGGCTTATTTTTTATAAGTAATATATCAGACAAAATTATACATATACCATATTACATTTTTATCATGTATAAAATTTTTAGAGATGTTTATTAAAAGATGTAAATGCCTAAGCCCCACAAAATTTTTGATTATGTAGTATGAGATGGGGGGAACCAGAATATACAAAGGTGCCACTATTTCTGTTTCTGTTCTATTTCCCTGAAGACTCACAGGCAAGATTTAGCCTCCAAAGCCCTGTTCCATCCCATAATCTCATGCATAACATACATAACAACACAAATACAACAAACACATTTACATGTATTTCACCAAGGAAGAAGTCTCTCTGGCAAGCAATGGTGGAGAGTTATCTATTGACTGAACAATAATACATTGAAATATATTCACTCTGGACACTGGAAGGTGCCAACAACAAGCATAAAACCCACTGTGTCCATTTCTCTCATGTTTCCTTGGAGCATGTGTTTGCTGTTAAATGCACCAAGGTCACAGGGTGGTGATGAATAAAAGGGCCTTCTTGAAGACAGTGAAGGCAAACTTTGTAAAAATGAGAATGGCTATGTGACAAGAGAGGGTGGGTAAGGAAGGGAGGAAGGGAAGAAAGGAGAGAAGTTTGAGAGCTACCTTCACTGAGTGAAGGAAAATCTTCTAGAAGCACCAGTGAGCTCCACTTCCCCCACTACAACAGGCGGGTAGATGGAAAGACCAAAGCAGACTACAGCTGAACCCCAGAATGACTTCCTCAGCTGTTGGTCAGGCCAGAAATCAAGGCCCTGCCTTTATGTGAATGCCTTCTTAAGTAGGCATTGTGGGAAGGCTAGGACTTTCTGATGGGACAGACATGTGTCAGGGGAGGTTTCTACACACATAGAAAATGAGAATAAAATTTTGACCCAGATCGTAGATTCTGTGTCCATAAAATAACAAATTAATAAAATTGATTTTCATTTACAAAATACTTTCATTAGCTTCAAAGTTCTTGTTTAAAAAACAGCCTGTCTTTTCTGGATTATTTTCAAATCTCTTCCATAAAATCACAGGAAACAATTTTCTAGAACATAATAGATTTAATTGCAGAAAGTTAAGCTGACTGTGGGCAGTATTCAGGTTCACGGGTGTTGCTGGTATTATATCTTAAAGGTTGAATATGAACTCCTATAGGCATGTCATTCTGCTACAAACCCAGCCTCATGGCATGTGTCACCCATTCCCTCTCTACATATATTCGTCATCAGTGACGGAAATGGTAATCCCGGCATAGGGAATATAATTGGGAAAAAAAAAATAACAACTAGATGTGAGCCTCATGCTAATGGGACATTCTCTTGGCAACAGCATCAGAGTGGACCTCCCAGTAGACTAATAATAAGGATTATATATTGAGATTCAGCCTTAGTAACTTCTGCTTTAGAAGAAAAATCACAGGCTAATCATAGCAGCTTTCTGAGTGAACAAAAAGTAGGTGAAAATGTTGTCATTCCTGGCTGATTTATGATAGCACTAAGAAAGAATTACAAAACATGTATGTAGAGTACGGGCCTTGTACGTTCTCTTGAACTCCCAGCTGTCTTAAGTACTTTGTGCATTTGTTTGCTTATTCAAACCTCTTGTTTTTAAATCCTGTTTGATGTATACTGTTGTCCAGGATCTTTAACTTTGTGGGGTTTCTTTAGATATGAAGTTATATATAACAAAGTATATAACTTGATAGGATTTAGCATATTTACAATATTATCTGACCATTATGAATCTCTAAATTCACACTCAATTCTAAAACATTGTATCACCTCAATGGAAGCCTCATACACACTAAGTTTTTAATCCACCTTGATACTGCACCACTGATGTGCTGTTTGCCAGATATGTCAGATAAATATAATCAGAAACTTCGTCTTTTTTAATTCATCATCTTGCTTTCTTTGTATATTTAAAGGTACATATCTGTATATGTGTTTGTATCTGCATGACCAAGTATGTATGTTAGTCAAATGTCAGTATCTGCCATCTTCCTCTCTTGCTCTTCCCTTTTAATTTTTGAGAGTCTTCCAGTAATCTGAAACTCACTGATTCTGCTAAACTGGTTGCCCTGGGGATTCCCTTCCCTAAGCCCCCAGTGCTGGAGTTACATGCCCAGTTTTATGTTGATGCTAAGGGTTTGATCTCAGGTTCCATGTTTGAGCATGGACCCCATTTCACCAACTGTGTCCTCTGCTCAGCTGCAGTGTTATTTCTGATGTCCATCCACACCATAACTTGTATGGAAATCTTAGTCCTTTGTATGGCTGACAAGCTATTATGTGAGCCTCATTCTTCAGCTCTTGGACATTAGATCTAGTTATTTCTTTTGGCGAATTGAAATAGTCTTGGCATAAACATTTATGACAAGCTATTGATTACAGACTGGGTTCAAGTTGAAGAGCATATAACTAGAATGGAAGTGATGGCTTCAGGATGCTCACATGGTTAATCTTCAGAGAACTTCCAAACTGTTTTCCTCTGAAACTTAACAATTATTTATTAGTACCAGCAATGTGCCAGGGTTAGAAATTCATGACCTCACCTACATTATTTTGTGTTTTTATTCTAGACATGAGAGCACAGAGTTATAATGTATCTCTTTGTGCTTTTGATTTGAAGCTCTAATGACTCATGATGTTGGCATCTGTCCATGGGTTTGTTGGAAAATTGTATACATTCTTTGGCAAAACATCTACTCATGTATTTTGTATATTTTTTATTGGCCTGTCTTTTGTTATTAAGTTACAAGATTTATTTAGTTTCTTATATATTAGCCTCTTACAAAAATATATAATTTATATATTTTTAATTTTGTAATTATCTCATCATTTTGTTTTGTTCTAAATTTATGAGACAGGGTCTTGTGTAGTCCAGACTTTCCTTCTATTGCATATTTGGTTCAAGTTAAAGAGCATATTACTAGGGATGAAATTGTTGGTGTATAACTAAGAATTTTGCAGAAAATACAGGCAAATTGCATGGAAAATGAATAATTGCATATATTTAGATTGATTTACATAGTCACTTTTTAAAAGCAACTATATACCGCCATTCCCAATTCATTTAAGTTTTTGGTAATATATTTTAATAAATAGGATTTCTTAATTTTAATGAAGTCCTATGGCTTATACTTTGGATTCAAATTCAAGAATCTATTGTTAATATTAGAATTAAAATATTTTTAAAATAAGAAGAACCCATTGTCAATATCTATGTCATGAAGACTTATTCCTGTTTTGTAAGTTTCATGATTTAAGAACTTTGTGATGTTCTGAATGAGAAATGTCCCACATAGACTTTTGTATTTGCATATTGGTCCTCAGTTGGTAATAGTTTGAGGTTATGGAGCTTGAGAAGGTGGAGCCCTACTGAAGGTATCATATCACTGTGAGAGAGCCTTAATAGTTTACAGCCTCATCATCTTCCAGTTTTCTCTTTTCTTGATTGTGATTGAGATGTGATCAGCCCCTGATCCTTCTGCTTGTGATTATGCCACCCCATGTTGTAGACTCTTAACTCTCTGAAATCACAAGCCAAAATAAACACTTTTTATTTGATTATATTTAAATAACATTTTCTATGTATTTTACATAGAAACTTCAATTTTTCTCCCTCTTCTTCTTTCAGTCACCCCCAGCCCTGCCCCCTGCTTCTTATCTACCCTCCTCCCCTTCCATCCCTCCTCCTCCTCTACTCAGAAAGGGGGACTTCTGAAGTGGTGAAGGAGTGTTCCCCTTATTCCACATCCTGTCATCAGTGTTTTTGATCTTAGCCATTCTGACAGATGTAAGATGGTATCTCAGAGCCATTTTGATTTGCATTTCCCTAACAACTAAGGATGTTGAGCAATTTCTTAAATGTCTTGTAGTCATTTGAGATTCTTCTGTTGAGAATTCTCTGTTTAGATCTGTAGCCCATTTTTAATTGGATTGTTTGATATTTTGATATCTAGTTTCTTTAGTTCTTTAAATATTTTGGAAATTAGCCTTCTGTCAGATATAAGATTGGTGAACATATTTTCCCATTTTATACACTGCTATTTTTGTCTTATTGATCATGTTCTTTGCCTTACAGAAGCTTTTCAGTTTCAGGAGGTCCCATTTATTAATTGTTGCTCCCAGTGTCTGTGCTATTGATGATATATTTAGAAAGTAGTCTCCTGTGCCAATGCATTCACAGCTACTTCACACTTTTTTTTTCTATCAGGTTCAGTATAACTGGATTTATGTTTAGGTCTTTGATCCACTTGAACCTGTGCATGGCAATAGACATGGATCTGTTTGCATTCTTCTACATATCAACATCGTATTATGCCAGAACTATTTCTTGAAGATTCTTTATTCCATTGTATAATTTTGGCTTCTTTGTCAAAAATCAGGTGTTCATAGTTGTGTGGATTTATGTCAGGTTCTTCAGTTTGATTCCATTGATCTACGTGTCTGTTTTAAGGCCAATACCATGCTGTTATTATTACTATAGGTCAATAGTTGAGCTTGAAGTCAGTGATGCCACTAAATTAAAAAAAAAATGACATATAGAAATATTTACTTTTAAAGTTATGTGTTGTCCATGTAATGACATATAAAAAATTAGTAGCATTTTCAAAGTATTCAAAGTATTTGATAACATTTTATAGAAACTTGTTGAATTCATTCATAAGAAATACTCAAAGTGAGGTTGGGGCAATTTGCCTGTAATCTAGCATGTGGGAGGCTGATAAAAGATACATTCAAGACCAAGCCTGACTCATAGATAGATAGATAGATAGATAGATAGATAGATAGATAGATAGATGACGTCAAACTTCTCTTTTTTTACTGGAATAGTTAATGAAGTAGGATTAATTTCTAATCACTGGGAAGCAAATTAAATTTAGCAATAAAAACTTGTGTATTTCACTGGGAGAAATGAATAGAATTGAGGTGAAAACCTAGTGAATGATACCTAGTTATAATGCATCTGTGTCAATGTCCTTGTATCAGCAGTGTATTAAACCTATATAAGGCATTTCCATTAAAGGAATTGGGGAGAAAGGGACATAAATCATCGTACTGTTTTCTTAGCTTTCTATGAGTCTATAATTATTTAAAAATAAAATTTAAAACAGAAGTTCCAATGCCAAAATTTACAAATATTTCATGTACAGAATGACTGAAGAATTTTGTTGAGTGAAATTAATGTCGAAGTAAAGTTTAATGTTATATGTAGAAGTACTGTCTTTCATGTGCGCATTCTTTACCAATTCTCTTACTGTGCTTTTCTCTCATTTACAAACAAGAGGATTATATAAGTATTCATCATTTTAAAAGACGACTCTGTCAATCAACCTACGTTTATCCAATTATTAAGTTTTAGGTGCAATTTGTCTACATTTTCCCCCAAAATCTTCATGAAAACTCTAGTCAAAACAGTCAGTGGATTTTAAAAGATGCCTTTTGTCTTTGCTTTTATTAACTTTATTTTAAGCAAAACCTAAAAAAACTAGACTATAATGAGATTTATGCCCCTGTGTAATTAAGAGGAAACTGAGCAGATTAAACAATGAGTTGCATTGAGATTTAATTTTGAAATTTTGCTACTGTATTTCAGAGAATTTCTTGGGACATGTGTGAGTGGCTGAACATGTATCTGACACACATGAAATCCTGAATTCCTTTTTCTGTTTTAGAAAAAGGCATAGAAGGTCCAGACTTGTGGTAAATCTTTGAGTGAGCTAGTATTGTATATAATATATTAATATAAATTATATTTTGAGATAGAATTGAATGAAACAGGGAAAGTATATATTTTTTAATGTGCAGTTTTGGAAAATAAGAAAGCAGCTAAATACAATGTATTTGATCACATTTTAATAAACTATATTAAAGCAAGGCACACAGAACTGAGGTAATAGTACAGAAGCTATGAACATATTTGGAATGAAATATTTATGTGTGGTATAAAAATAATATAACAGGAACTATTTTATTTAATAACATTTTCTCTGTGCTTCAGTGAAAGATAAAAGTCTATTAAAAATTTTAGGGTTTCTACAATAGACAATGAAAGTATCAAAAATTGCAAAGTAAACAATAATAAACTCTACTTTGAAGACTTAAGCTGTTTTTAAAAGTTATGTTGCCATATTAAATAGTGCATTCTTCATGGAAACTATCAAGGACACAAACAACTTAATGGCAACTGATTCAAGAATCAGAGCAAAACTAATAACAATTATTTTACATGTTATTTTTATATATTCTTTTTTAAAGTTTGGTTTGTAAGTAGTCAGTTTTTGTTGTTACTGTTGCTTTTATTGTAGCTTTGAGATGTAACTTCTCATCCCTGATAGAAGCTGGGGCTGGTTTAATTTTGTAAGGAAATAGGAAATATATTGCCTAGGAAATGGTGATAGGGAAGAGTGGTTGGTGAAAGCCAGCCAGGAAAGAGGTAGTTGCCAAATACTGGCATTCAAAAATCTCAATTCTTTCTTGTGACTGACAGTCTTTAGTATGTGGCCTTTGGACCAATCATTTGGTCTCCCTAATTTTCCGTTTTCCTGTATGTAACATGGGGTAGTAAAGATATTTATCTCTCAGGCCTACAGGGTGTAGATGAGTGTTTGTAAACTGTATGGCAGACACTGGGGGCAGCAGCTGAATCAGAAGCCCTTCAAGAATTAAAGGAGGAGAAGAATCTGGAATAACTGGATAGGGAAACATTTGGGGATTAAGGCCTAGCATCCCTGTGCATCTATCTGTTTCACTCAGTCTTTCCAGTCTTCCATATCTCTTCACTATTCAGTCTCAGTGGTTCCTCATCCCTAGGTTATGAGTTCTAGGAACTCCCCTGTGTTACTAAAATACCTCGTGACATTTGACTGCATTTTCTCCACCCCATGAGAATTGAATGGCCTGGGGAGACAGACCCACAACTATGATTCCGACCACCTGCTACCCCTCTTGGCAGTATTCTGGTTATGAGATGTCTCCTAGGGTGACTGGTCTGCCAGGCTGTGAGTACCATTTCTGTGTGGTGTGTACCTTGAGATATGTTTGTATCCCATGATTATATTGCACAGGCATGATGTTAAATCTCTACTAGTTAAATAGAATCATGCCCCAATATTGAATTATGCCTTTCCCAAAGCCTTTAGATTATACTTTCACTGTTCCATCCCCACTCTCTCTTCAGGCCCTACTGCATTCCTGAATCTCTGGGCTTTCCAATCAGCTCCCTTTCCTATGCTGTGCCTAGTTTTCCTGATGATCTTAGCATGTGCAGAAGACCCTATAAATGAGTATATCTTTCCTTGAAAGAATATTCTAGAATTAATTTCAGAGCAGTACCCTAAAACCCTCATACATTCGGGTCTCACTTTATCCTGGAAGAGATCATTACACACACACACACACACACAGAGAGAGAGAGAGAGAGAGAGAGAGAGAGAGAGAGAGAGAGAGAGAGAGAGAGAAAACAAGAAAAACACCCCCAACAAATGGGTTTGAACACTGCCTAAATCAGAAAGAAAATGGGAGAGGTGTCCTCATCAAGGCATTTTAGGCAGGGAAATCAGCATAGATAAGGAAAGGAGGGCAAAGTCATGCAAGACACCATTCAGCCACCCAAGAATAAACATGCAAAAGTAACACAGGTGAGCCATGGGCTACATGGCAAGACAGATGAATGTGAATGGGTTGGATTAAGATGAAAGAGCTAGTTAGCAATATGCCTGAGCCATAGGCCAATTGGCATGAAATTAATATAAGCCTCTGTGTGATTATTTGAGGATAAGAGCAGTGTTGGGCAAGTTTGGACCTTCGTACTAGGCCAGGCCAGAAACTTCATATTATATTATATTATATAGAATTCATTAAAATCCTGGAAAAACTTAATGACTTATTTAGCACCACACATTACAGTGATGAATTAATGGCATAGCATTCTATCTATCAAGCATCCAATTTACTTAGGTTTTTCTTTTTATTACATTTATGTGTGTAGTGTAGTGTGTGTGTGTGTGTGTGTGTGTGTGTGTGTGTAACTTGTCGGAGTTGGTTCTCTTCTACTAGATGTGTGTTCTCAGAGTTTTCCCAGTCTGGTAGCTTTGTCTAGACTTCCTGTCTGCCTTCAACCAATCAGCATTTTTTATTAAACTAGTAGGCGGGACAAATATTTACAACATACCATAATCTCACTATAGGGTCCTGAGGACTGAATGTAGCTAATCAGGCTTGGCAGCCAGCACCTCTACCCACTGAGCAATTCTCTCCTGTCTGCCTTTTTTATTTTAGACAGAATTTCATGTACCCTAAGCAGAGGAACATCTAACTGAAGATAACCCCCAGCTTCTGATCCTCCTAACTCTATCTCCTAAGTGCTAGGATTTTAGGTATTAGCCACAATGCATGGTTTTATGAGGTGCAGAAGATTGGACAAAGAGCCTTAAGTATACTAGACAAGCACTCTAATACCTGATGTACAATCCAAGTGTACTTAGGAGTTTTGAAAATTCACCTTGTTAATAGCAACTATATACACATATACTTACAGATGATATTACTCATGTACTAATTATTCTATATAAAGGGACAAATACAATTACTGAATAAGAAACTGAATTACTTGAAGCTAAAACATCTCAGAGAAAGTGAGTCTTTAAAACAATGGTGAAAATATGTTTGACTTTGAAAGATGTCAAACAAGTTGTATATGGAGAATGGCATGCTAACAAGAACAAAGAGCTTTGGCAAAAGATGTGGAAGTACATGAAAGCTAAAGCTGTGTGGGAAACATACAAGTGACCAATCAATTAAATTTATCAAAGTACAAAGCAGGAGATGAAATATTGTCATCTGCATTCTTCTTTTCCAGGGGACCCCCATGACAGAATCTGTGAGCTTGGAACCAAATGAAAAGTTCCTGGAAGGTGAGTTGCAGATGTAATTGCTATGAGATATCATTACAAGGGAGTGATCTAGAACCTTCTTATGAGCTAATAATAGGTTATCTTAAAAATCTGCAAGAGAATGTATAATTGAAAGCCAAAACCAACTCAAGATTATACCAAGGATACAAAAGCAATAACAAACTGATGTGAGATGTTCTTGTGTATATTGTAAATATTGTTTGTTAACCAAGGGACTGTTTGGGCCTATGGCAAGGCATCTTAGAATGAGGAGGGAAATCTAAGCATAAAGGGTAAGGAGGGTGGAGTCAAAGAGAGATTCAATCCAGCCATCTAAAAAAGCAAGATGTAGAAACATAAATGAGCCACGGGCTCGTGGCAAGATAAATTAATAAAAGTTGGTTAAGATGCAAGAACTAGCTAACAATATACCTGAGCCACGGGCACAATTAGACATATAGGCATAGAATTAATATAAGTGTCTTGAGTCATGGGGTGGGGGTAAGCAGCAGCAGGCAGTCCAAACCTGGGGACTAGACTGGGCCAAAAACTCTTATTACAAATGGTGTCCCATATTAGGTATGCTGCATGCTGTTTATGAACTCTATTTAAGTATTTGTCAGGAGGCCTTTTAAAAGAGTTATATAATTTTTTGAAGTTAAGGCTGAGTTAGGAAGCCTTCTTCAAAAGATCTGTGCCTCAGCTTACTGCCAGCAAACTGAACCCTTTTAGAAAATGTTGTTATTAAAATGTTGTTTTTGACTCTGGCTTTGCTTGTTTGTTTGTATAAAGAGAAACTTTAAATTCATCATATGTAGCTGTTGTTTACATTAAGTCTTTTGTGAGACTTTAGGAACTGGCCTTGTTGCGGCTTAAGCTGCCTTCCAAAAGCCCATCATTTTGTAGCTCAAGCTCACACACTACTCTAGGGCATCTCTGTACCACGGGCCACTTGAGAGACACAATTTGCAGCTGTTTTTGGCTATTTTGTGTTCTAGAACCCCTGTTAAGATTTCTCAGGCTTTATGTGGATATAAATGCTGTACATTGGGCACCATTTGTAATAAAGATTTTGGTTCATCTTAGCCCCATGGTCCAGAATTGTCTATCGCTGTTTAGCCCCCCAAATAACAAACTTTTATATTAATTATTTTTTGTCTAACTTATAACTTAGACATAGTGTTAGCAAGCTTTTATACTTTAATTTTACTTATTTGTATTAATCTGTCTTGCCATGTGGCATGTGGCTTACCTTTTTTTTTTTTTTTTTTTATACATCATGTTTCTTAGGCAGCTAAAGTACATCTCTCTTAACCCTAACCCTCCTTCTCCTTTATCTGTGTGAGCATCACAGGATTTCCTACCTCCATCTAAAATACCCTGACATAGACTCAAGCAGTCCCTTTATTAACAAATAATATTCACAACATATGAAAAAAAATCTCACATCAACAAACAACCTTGGAAGCCACTAGAGCTTACAAGACAGTGGCATGCTTGCTGGCTCCTGGCTCCTTCATTGCTGGAACAGTCAACACTCTATGAGGACCTTGCCCAGTCTTGCTATAGCTGACAATGCAATTCTTTCCAGATTTTTCTTTCCCTGTCTTCCCAGTCTCTTCCCAACTTGATCTCATTTCTATTTTGCTAACAGACCATCTCTTCTTCAGAATAGTTGCCCCTGAGACCATTTTTGGAGGTTTGTGGGATACATAAAACTTAATAGGGTGTCCCTCTTCTTAGTCTACAGACTCATGTCTCAATGCCTCCTGCTCATAGATTCCATCCCTAGAAAGCCATAAAGAAGAACTGGCTTGGCGCACATGTATTTTTTTTTTTTTTTTTGCATTATATCAACATACATGTTTTTCTTCCTCAGACCTATCTAACTCTGTGATGCTGTTTTGTGTTTACCTCCTTATGCTGATGTCCATATTAATGAGTTTTGTTAAAGTACAAATCATATTAGTCCACTTAGCCCTGTATCAACTATTCTGGTATATAGAGTAGTTGAGATGGATTTAAATGAAGGAAAGGTAAGATTACAAACCAGCATTTTGTGTGAAGAATAAAGGCAGCATTGAAGTCATGAAGAAGAACTTGAATCTTACTTCTGTAGTGGGATTATGTGTTACATTTTAAATAATTGTCTTGCCTATGAGTTTAACAAAAAGCTTGTTGACTGAAGGCAGACAGGAAGTGTAGGCAGAGCTAGATTGGGAAAAATCTCAGAGCAGAACAGACACACCACACAGGAGATAGAGGAAAGAACTTGAAATGCTGCTTTGAGAAAAGGTACAGAGCAGCATGGCTGAACAAGATGGGTTGAGTTCAGATGGAAAAGTCAGCAAGTTATATACCTGGGCCCTAGGTCAATCGGCATAAAATTAAGATAAGCCTGTGTGTGATGATTTGGGCCTAAGTGGCAGTGGAGCTGAGAGTGGATCCAAACCTCTGGTCTAGACTAAAAGTTCAGGCCAGAATCCTTTTACAACATATTTCCTCTGTTTATCTATCATCTAGCTGACTTTGGGGACCATTAGGTTTTCAGTAAGTACATCTATGTCAGATAAAAAAAATATTGGAGTAATACTTATAGAGTGTTTGTCTATTGGCTACTTAAATCACCTTGGTCATAGCTTGTCACTTCTCTTTAAACCCTTCTCTTTCCAGATCCTAAGGCTGAGGTAAGACTTGGAATGGGACTGAGACCAGCAGTAACAGAAAGAGGTGATGCAGAAGGGAAGACGTAGCATAAAAGAGTAATTGCATTTGGAGCCAGCTCTGTGAACATCACTTTTCACCTTGCCTGGAGCTATTTCCTGTATTCCCAAGAATAACACTGGTTCACCAGAGAGGACAGTTTTCACGGGACAATCTTCACAGGTTAACAGTCAGTGGTTCCGACTCAGGACACATTTAAATTGATTAAAGAATCCAAGTCATTGACTCCAGCATTGTTCTTACAGCTCAGATTCCTGTCCTGTGAAACCTGTTAAATATTACCTTTAGCCCAAACACTCACTGAGGTATCCAGCTTCATCTACCAATTATGAGATAACATTCCCTGTAACTAGGCAGGTGCTAGTGGATATCAAGGACACGTGGAAGGAAAAAGTGTTCTTCCCCATAGCACCAGGAACATCCCTATTAATCACCCTGCCAGACACCGGGATCGGTTGCATTCTTCCATAACAAGCAAAGTCTGCAGAGGCTGTAGAGCAATCCACAACCAGGGCTAGGTGAACAAAACTTGCAGGATCTAGTGTGGGTTGTCATATATTCGCTTTTCCATCCCCCCAACACAAATGCACACAAAAACCCCAGAAAGAAAAAAATGTTTTCTTTCTCTTGTAACACTACCCATATTGTTTCTGCATGACTGACTTGCTCACCACCATCGTAAGAGATTTTCTTTTCCACTAATATCATCAGCGACCAACCATCTATAAAGGAGTAGAGAAATTCTCCTCTTCTCTCTCTGTCCTAAATTCTACCACCTCCACCCCAAATAAACTGTTACAGTCATGAGAAAAATTTTGTTAAACAAACAAAACAGAAAAAAGCACCGTGACAACAGGACCATGACTAATAGTGGAATTTAGCAAGAAGTCGGCTCTGGTTTCATGAGGCGGCACCAAGACCTTGGGAACATTCTACTGCTAAAACTCAAGATGAATGACTGGGGGAAGAGACGGGTGCCATCTCTGAGGCTTCTTCTCTTTCAGTGTTGGCTTTCAGGTGTACGTAATGGAGACTGGCATGCAGGCATGTGGACATGTAGCAAACTCTTGTTGACTGACAAAGATAAGCTCCCCCAACATCGTTCTGGCACCAGAGAGCTGCTGAAACTGAGTCAGAGATGACTGGGAGAGGAGAATCTACCAGTAGAGAATGAAGAGAATAAAATCATTCTTCCATCTCTCTCCTCAGACCAAACCCATCAGCTCTCCCAGGGGGCTAAGCAGGTATAGTCAGCTGGAAGTACAAGACCCATGCCTGTGAGCTGGACTAAGTCTCAAGGATGACATGGATAATTTCTGCATATTCTTCCTCAGGGACCAAACATTACTCACAACTTGATCAATTGCCATTAAGTGTGTGTGTGTGTGTGTGTGTGTGTGTGTGTGTGTGTGTGTGTGTGTAATTCTTGAATCTTGTTAAAGTTGGACACATGAAGCTCATTTAACTCTAAACCGCTCACCCTTTATTTTCTAAAACTTAGGGATAATACATTATCAAAAGCATCAAAAATCTGGAAACTCTATAGTACTACATTACTATCATTGTACTCTCATCAACATTCTGCCTCAGCCCACTCCCAGGTCCATTATAATTTATATTGAGTCATTCCATATCTTGGTTCTTTTTGGTCTGAACCTTCCCTCAATTTCTGTAAGTATTTCATGTTCCCTTTTATTGTGTTGTAAGGCAGCATATTACCTTATAGCCTGAGCTAGCCTCTGACTTGTTAACAGGGCCCAGCCTAGTCTCAAACACACATTCCTGCCTCAGCCATGTAAACCATGAGGTTACAAGTGTGCACCTCCACACCTAGCTCATGAACCTAACATCTTAAAGAGAACAGATTAATTATTTTATAGATTAGTGTTCCTTGACTTGAGTTTACCTGTTATGTTTGTGATTAGGCTTTGCTCAAAGTATAAATAACTCCTATTTGATAAAAGAAACTCACAGGAGGCTCACCAGCTGCCTTGAGTCTGACTACCCAACAAGAAACACATCTTGACACAGAGATTAAGAAGAATGGTCTGGGCAGTTGAGTCTCCAGTATTAGGGCCTATCAGCTGAATCTTGCAAAATGCAGAAAGTTTACAGTAGGCTGAAGGCTTTCCTATGCTGCTGTGACTCAGTCCAAAAGCAAGCTTTAAACAGATTCTAGATGACTGGGCTTCACACAAGTCCTAGAAATAAGAAATAATATAGAGGAAAAACAGCACCTGAAAATATAAAATTCAGAATGTTTTTATATAAACAGAAATTACCAATTATGTAAAGAAATGGAAAAATAGAATTCAAAACTAGAAAAAAAACAAAACAAATACTAGAAATGATTGGACAGGCTGAATGGTAAAAGAGAAATAAGAGACAGATAAGACCTTATTTTTGAGATGAAATTGTAAACTGTGGATTAGACATCACAAAGGAAAGTACTGGTGAATTAGATAAGATAATAATACATCCACAGGAATACAGATGAAATGAGCTGAAATGATGCCCAGAACATCATGTTTCTGTGAGGCACCATCACACACTGATACTTGTGGACTCAGAGCCCTTGCAGGACTTCAAAGTGGACATGAAATGGATCTTAGAGAAAGTGGTGACAGAAAATCATCTAATTTGAAGAAAACCACAAACATACAGATCCAAAACAGCAAAAAAATTCCCCCAAACAAAATTCTTATCAAGTGCATTATAATCAAATGCTTAAAAAAATCAAAATCTTTAATTCAACCAAAGACAGGAGGAGAGGTCATTAGGCACATCAGAAGAATAGAATGGTGTCTTTAACAACTGTGAGCCTGACAGTATACATTCAGAGAAAACCTTGCAAGGACAAGACAAAACCAAAATCATTTCCTGACATAAAAGAGCTGAACTGACTCACCTGAAGATTACTTCCCTCAGGTATGTGTAGGAGACAGCAAATGGATATTTGTTCCTTATGAAGATAAAAACACACAGCAAATAGTACATTTTCTTTGTATTTTAGTCTCCTGAAAAGGTGACTACAATTTAAAGCAGAAATATTATTAATATATTCTGAGGGTCATAATGGGGGTAGAAATATAATTATTGAAAAAACAGCACAAGAAATGCCGTTGGTAGTATTCTCCTACTGTGTGTGAGATGATGTAACTTAAGTACAGGAGGAATACTGTGACCACTCCAGCCACTAGAGCATCCATCAGATGCTTTCAATTCATAAGATGCTATGATAAGTTCCATGAGAATAAAACCATCAGAGGCCAAACAGCTTGGTCCCCACTTCAAGCCATTCAGGAGAGTGGCAGGTGGAATCACCTGCAATTCTGCTTCTGTTCTGTCCTTCTCTCTCTCTTTTAATTGGGAGGGGGTGTTAAATTGAGGTTAGGATGTGATGAAAAGAAAAAACTGGAGAGATGGTTCCCATGTCCTCTGATGTTTAGACTATTTTATTATATATATGTATATATATATAATTAAAATAGGATGCTCAGAGCTGAATATGCATAGGTTAAATTCATGCAGATACAATGTCACTGCCTGGTAATATACAGAAGGTACTATATGATCCTTGGGCGGTATATAGTGCAAACTTGATATTTTTATGAGGTTAATGTTGTTTCATTCACCCATCCTGTGGGACGACTGTCCAGAGGATTTGGGAAGTCCATCACCATGTCAGATCATCACATCAAGGATTCCTCTAGCAAAGTATTACACTAGTTTGCAACTGTCAACCAGGAAACAAGAACACGATACATCATCGTATGCTAAACCTCAATCCCCACTGGGTCTGATTTGGGACCCGGTACCACACTTGGCCTCCCTATGAAGCAGATGCAATGGTAGATAAGTCAGTGATGATTAATTTGGGTTAGATAGAAAAGGGTATGTTTTCAATTTACTCATATTTCTTCCAAAGTTGAGACCTCTAAAATATCACCAAACTTTCTCAACATTTTATTATTCTTAATTTTTAAAGCCTTCCCTTCCTTAGAGGACATTTTAATCCATGTGTTTCTGGTTGATGTCCTCTTTGCCAAGTTCTGTGAGTTTTTTCTTGAGAAGCAATAATATGTGCCTCCAAGCTAAGTTCCTTTTTCTCTTTGTAAAACCTGGAAGTCATTCTTCACCAGCTATAAATTAACTCATGCACCCGAAGTTTTGAATTCAGGTTGAAACTTTACAACTATAGCCCAAAATGTCTGAACTTGGCACAGCCTTCTTCATATTTGGCCTACAGAATTATTGGCTGAAGAAGCTGATCTCTTGATTAAAGAAGTTTCAAGTTCCAAATAAAATGAAAAAAAAGTCAGACAAATGAAATTAATGATTTTTTAAAAACCTGTCTCATGTGGCAAAGGAAAGAATTTAAAATGCCCTAAGTTTTGGATCAGCCATCTGTGAAATTAAGAAAGTTCATGACCACCTGATTTGTCACTAAAAATCAAATACTAGAATTTCAGAGATTCAACTAAGCCCTTTGTCAAATAGTCATGACTATAAACTTTCAGGAAAACGGGCTAGCAGAAGTATAGATTCACCAGACACCACCCATAATGTTTTATAAATCTTTAATACTTATAGAAGTGGTCTCACTTTCATTCCCTGGAGATTCAATGTTGACCTCTACAATAGATGTACAAAAGAAAATTTGCCCTTTTACTTTTACTAAAGTTCCAAGCAAAATGTACACTTTCAGGATTGTACCTTCTAGACAACTTCGCCATGATGATAACTGTCACCCAGTCTTCCCACCAAACAAAACGTACTTGCTGTATTCAAAGTATGTAAAACTAAAAGGTACAGGAAACTAAATCTGCTTCAATTTCCCATTACAATAGTGTCTCCAAGTCTGCCACTGTCATTCCCAAAGCTCCAAAGGCCTTGATCGTACTTGGCATGTACGAGAGCCAAGTCTGGAGATGTAAAGCTGGACATAGCATTTATACTTCAAGAATGCATCAGTTTAGGGCTTCCTCCAGAGAAGCTAAGCTAGTTGGCCATTCTCTGGAGTGGCTATTGAAATACCAGCATTTCACATTAAATACCATCCTTCCCTTGATTCCTATACTTATTTCACCTCTTTCCCAGCATCATTGTGTATCACCAACCATCAGCAGTTTTTTCCCTCTTGTTAGTTTTTTTTTCCTTTATTTTGTATTTATCAAAAAAAAAAAAACAGTAAAAAGAATTTAAAATGCAGAAGAGTTAACAATAACTATACAGAGGATAAGAATCATAAGCATGGCTTATCAAGGGTAGAAATACAAATAAGATTGCTACACATATATTTTCTTTGTGTTCAGCTTTCCCTATATATCCTTATTCAAGGTCTCTTCCCCCTCCC